>VWZI01000990.1:82972-110827 GCA_013396835.1 Psilopogon haemacephalus
AGACCTTATAGCAGCCGACCAGTATCTGAGGGGGGCCTACAGGAGGGCTGGGGAGGGGTTGTTCACAAGGTCTTGTAATGACAGGACGAGGGGGAATGGGTTCAAATTGGCAGAGGGGAGATTTGAATGGGATGTTAGGAAGAAATTCTTCACAGTGAGGGTGGCAAGGCACTGGAACAGGTTGCCCAGGGAGGTTGTGTCTGCTCCCTCTCTGGATGTGTTCAAGGCCAGGCTGGATGAGGTCTTGAGCGTCCTGATCTAGTGGGAGGTGTCCCTGCCTATGGCGGGGGCTTGGAACTGGGTGATCTTTGAGGTCTCTTCCAACCTAGACCATTCTATGATTCTATGATTCTATGATTCCATTCCATTCCATTCTATTCTATATTCTATTCTATTCTCCACTCCATTCTCTTCTATTACACCTTTTCATTCATTCATCACTCCTCCTCAAAGAAATATACCATGGTGCAAGAGAAATAAAGGGAAATACCCATGGTGTTAGGAAAAAAGCATTAAGCTGAACATGGCTAATAAAAGAAAATTACTTACTGAGACTGTTCAAATACTGAGAGCTATACTTACTCTCTTGCTCTTGCTGCATTATTTCCTGAAGTGTGGAATAGATTTAAGGAAGAGGGAGAGAAAATTTCTAGACCATTCAATTTCTCTCCAGCTCACAGATTATTCTGGGCTGTAAAGAGCTTGAGGAGGAACTCAAATTCAAGTATTTTCCTCCTCACTGGCTGTGTTTTATGACAGACTGTCATAAAAGGTAGGTGATGATGTAATTTCCAATATTTAAAACAAAACAGGAATCCTTTCCATTATCTTTTTTTAAAGGTTGCACATCCTGCAAGCAGAAAAGACTTCTCACCCTGCTGCGTGTAATTATCTAATTTTTTGGATGGCTAAAGTGTGCAAAACGAATCCAAATCATAATCTGCAAACGGGGACTAATAAATACATTTTAAAGTCATGTTGTCATTGGCACATAACTCCTTCATGTAGACAAACTCACTGACATTTTAAGACCATTTGTGGAATAGGATGCTAATTAGCGCAAACTGCCATTTGGAGTCCTAATATGAAGAACTAGCAGATCTGAAAACTGGTCTTTATCCCCATAATATATGAATTAGTTTAACAGAAACAGACCTCTCTTATAAAGATCTTGTCTTGTGTATATAGTTAATTCATCACAACTACACAAAACTGCTCATGACTTTTGTTGCATAGAGCATTTCTTTTTATGACTGTGACCCATGTCTCTCACCAAAAGGACAAATTCCTTATATTAGGAGTATGAAGTTATATTAGTCACCTTTCAGTCATGTCTAGAATGAAGATCATTTTTTTAGTAATAGTGAAGAGTGAGTAGGCATTATCTTCTTCATCTCATATCTTCTTCATCACTTGTATTTTGCAAGTCCTATAAACACTCTAAGAAAATTTTTACTAATACAAAAATTTTTATGCCATGAGGTAGTTTTGTTTTGCAGCATCTTTCTGACTGAAGCTGATTCTAATAAACCTCATACTTGATTTCTGTGAAACAGACGTTGTCAGGCAGCAATAAAAATAAATAATGTACTGTTTGATTCAAGTTCTAACTATCTGGATGCACATTGGTTCCACATTCTTGTCACAAGTAGCACCATCCAAATGTGCTGATCCCTGCTTCTAGTCACATTCCAAGTGATTTGGATGGTGTTCCAGTGAATAGTGGTGACTCATTGCAACGCAGAGTCATCAGTTGGACCTGCAATTTAGACTTCAGGAAAGCATCACACGAATGCCAAAGCGCATGTTTATTTGATTTATTTATATTTGAGGGGAGAAGACTTCTTTGGAACCCCTCTCAGAGCCTGAGGGTTCCTCTTTTCTGATTCCTCCCCTGCATCCTTGCGGCCCTTGCGGCCCTTTTGGCCAAGAAGAGGGGCCACACCTTTTTGAGCTGCCAAACAGTTGTCAGCCTGGAGTAGGACTCCTTGCTGTCTACAGCTAAGCATGTGAAATATGGAAATATGACCCAAAAGATTTAGACCCCTTTGGGAACTTTCCTCATAAAATATAGTAGAATACCTCTTTCATAAATAGAAATGTTCTTTGTTTTTTCAGCTTGTGGACTGCATTTTGGTCCAAAGGAACTTGCAGTGTGTTCCTTTCTGTAGGGTACTGGTGACAACATTTTGTTATTTGTGAGGGCAATACATGAGTTTATATCTGGTTGGGAGCAATGTTGATGTTGAGATCTGGATTTTTCAGTGCAAGTCCTTTCATAAGTCTGATGAATTAAGGATATCCCCTCTCCTTTTTTTCCCATTATTTTACTTACGAATGGTGATACAATGAATTTAGAAAGCTGTTGTTTTACATCACATCCAGATAACCTGGCTGTGAAGGGATGTGATTCCATATCCAGCGTTCCAAACCTTCTAGGTTCTTTCAGTTTCCTACCAAACTGCTGTGAATTCCTACATTGCATGCATGGCAGCTACTTATTGGTACCTACATATTGACAGGTTTAGACATGCAGACAACTTAGCTTTTGTGGTCTGAAAACAATTTTCAGTAGAAATGCTATTTTTAATGAGAAGAGATATGAGGCCTGTAAGGGACAGGGGATTAATTCCTAACTAAATACATTTTGGAATCAGTTTAGGGTGGGAAGGCTACTGGTATATGCTTAGATCTTGCCTGCACATGCCATCAGTCAGTCACATTTTTCTCTTGCCTGCTGTGAACTTGACTGACATTTGCCAAAACCCACACTTCTAATTATTATTACAAGAACTGTGGTCTTGGAAAACAGTGACCTATGTCTCCCTACTAAGTTTTACTCAGAGTAGAGTAAAGGAGTGTATATAATGCTTTTAGCTGAGTCAGAGTTTATCACCACAGGCAACATATTTACAGTCTATTTGCAATATTAATTTTGTTTGAACTATTTGTAATTTCAATACAGAGCCAATCACTTAACATGATGCACTATAAAAATGAGAAGTGGCCCTACATCGCTTTGCAAGTGCCAGAAAAATTACATGGCACAGTGTCCTTACTCAAAAAATGCCTCTTAATTAAGAAGAACAGCAAGATCACTGTTTATTTAGATTTCAGGTGTCCTGGAAATTTATGTCTGTTATTCTTATGTATTGTATCTGAATTTAATTGAATGCAGATGGAAATTCGAAAACATAGAATTTCACAGAATCACAGAATCGTAGGTGTTGGAAAGGACTTCTGGAGATCACTCAGTCAAATTCTTCACTTAAAGCAGAGTCACCTAGATCAGGTTGTGTAGGAATGTGTCCCGGTGGGTTTTGAAGGTCTCCAGAGAAGGAGGCTCCACAGCCTTTCCAGACAGCCTGTTGCAGTTCTTTGTCACCCTCAAGGTAAAGAAGTTTCTCCTTGAGTTCAAGAGTTCTAATTTGTACTCATTGCCCCTTGTCCTATCACTGTCCACCACTGAAAAGAGCCCAGAACCATCCTCTTAACCTTTGGATATTTATGTGTATTTATAAGATCCCCTCTTTAGTTCTTCAATTAAGAAATTCTTTGTAATTTCCATGATCAGGTGAAGCTAATCTCCAGCTAAATATTTGAAAATGTTTTTGTGAGCTAAATATTTGAAAATTACCTTAGACGAGTCATGCAAAATTCCTGCAACACTAAAAAGTACGTCCAGAGAACAATTAAGATAAGCTGAGATGAACTTTTAATGTGACTGTTTTTCTCAGCTGCTTTTTGCAAGAAGCCTTGAAATGTCTTGGATTAGCATTTAGCTTCTCTCCCCAGTTCTGGGCTCCCCAGTTCAAGAATGACTGGGAGGTGTAACAGAAGGCTATGAAGTTTATGAGAGGACTAGAACATCTGTCTTATGAGAAAAGGCTGAGGGGACTTGGGGCTTTTTAGCCTAGAGAAGACTGATGGAGATCTTATCGGTGCTTATAAACACTTAAAAGGTAGGTGTCAGGAGGGTGGGGCCAGTCTTTTTTCACTGTTGCCCAACAACTGGACATGAGGTAATGGGCACAAACTTGAACATAGGAAATTCCATCTAAAAACAAGGAGGAACTTATTTTGAGAGTGTTAAGAGCACTGGAAAAGGCTGCCCAGAGAGGTGATGGAATCTCCATCTTTGAAGTAATTTAAAAACCACTGGAATGCCCTTCTGTGTAACCTGCTCTAGGTGAACCTATTCTGGCAGGGCGGTTGGACTAGATGATCTGTAGAAGTCCCTTCCAAGCCCTACGATTCTGTGAAAAAAAGGCAAAACAAATTCCATCATGACTGGTTATAATGAGTCTACATAGTGGCATAGCTTGTATAAGTTAGAAGCTCATAAGATACAGCTGTGTTCTAAAAGGATATAAAAATAAATGTATTTATATTTTGACCCCATTTTAAATTTTGGAAAATGATAGTTATGATAGAAAGAGACTGCATAGAAAGTAATTTTGGACCATTTATCATTAATCGGAACAAATACATAGCACACAAGCACATTTGTATACAAAGTACAAAATGGCAGAAAATTTCATTGGGATAGTATACTAAAAACACTTAAACATATTAGATATTACTGAAATTGAACAAATAAAAATGGTGTTTGCACAATGCCTATCTTCAATTAACATCTGAAAATACTATTATTTCACAGGAAGTGATGCAGTTGCATTCTAGTAGAAAGAGTTAAAAAAAAAAACCTTCAACCTTACTTGTTTAAGGAATTTTTGTATTTGTTTTTTTGTTGTTTTGTTTTTACAAAAATGAAGTAGAAGCATGTTTATCTCTGGCCAGGCAAAACAAAATACATGATAAACCCTAAAATATTTTCAGAGACGTATTAACAGTTGCTCAAGGTAAGAACAGAAAATCAACATAAGGAAATAAAAGTTATTTAATTTGAATCACAAGACACATCTTTAATCTCTTATTGATAGACTGGAGTGAAAACAGAAAGTCTTGACATGCAATAGGCATTCTTTGGCTATTAATGGCAGTAAATAACAGCAGTGATTAAAGCCGTGTAAAGATAAGGCAACGGAAATATTTGCACTGGCTACCAAGGCTTTGGAACAAACCTTAGAGCCACAAATACTTAGAAACCATTGTTAGCTAGTAGATACACCCCTTATTACTCAATCAGACCATGAAATACAAGAAACTGCTTTCTTGGAATCTCTTTTTTTTGCTTGGCTGACAGCATGATATCTGGCTGGGAAAGTACCAGCCACTGAGCTTCTGAGTGGTTTTGGGGCTATCACATCTTGTCCCTCTGCTCTGCCATGTTGTAGGATGAAGCAAATAAGAACATTTTAATTCCTATGCACCTTGCTTGGCTCTGCAGAAGGAACAAACACTTGCCATGCAAGTCAAAGGCAAGGGATGCCTTGTTCTCCAGGCCCTAAACATAATAGAAAGGAAAAGGAAACAAGGCATCTTGTTCCTGTTTTGCTCTGCCTGTGAAATTTATTTTGCTTAGCATTGGTCCTCTATAAATTGTCAACTAATTTAAACCAGATTTTTAGACTGATTTGTAATCACTGGGGATATACAGTCACTTCTAGGGTCTGTTCATCCATCCACAGAAAATTATTTAAAGCAGATGGGACAAATTGCATTGGGAAGATATTCCTCTCCCTCCGCTGAAAATAAAGAGCCTATACTGCTAGTCTAGAGCAGATATCTAACTCTCGGATGTTAAATTCGATACAACATAATGTGCTGTTATTGTTTGTGTACAGTGAAGATACTGAATGTGAAGAATTTTACCTTCAAGCCTGTATCAAAGCTGAGGAAAAATAAAGAACTGAAGACTCAGTTTTATCAGCCTTATAAGATATTTAAAATTTTTATTTCAGTGAAGGACTAGCAGCTTTTAAAAGTTAAACAGTGGTTTAAGTGTGTCAGCTTGGGGAGAGCCACCTCCATTCAAGAACCACAGAAGAAACTCTGCCAGCCTCTTCTCCAGGTGTGCCTTGTCCTGCATATTATCCTTTGCTCTGTGGTGGAGCTGCCATGGAAAGGGTACAAGATAGGCTTTGGTCTAGTCCTCTTAATTAAAAAGTACATTGCAATTTCTCCTTTTTTTCCATCTTGCTTTTTTTCACACCATTTGAAACCCAACAGAGAAGTCATAGATGGTCTTTAGTCACAGTATTAAATCCACCATACAATGAATGAATTATGGAATCATAACTCATGACAGCTGTTGAACCATCAACTCTCCTTGTAGTATGTACTATAGCTAAACTCAAGATTAGAAGTATGATATATTTATATAAATTAGAAGAATTTGGGACACACACACACACACCCCCACAGTTCTTCACATTATGTCTAATGCCATGAAACTGCATTTATTGCATTATTCCACGTGACAACACTTTACATCCATGTTGTTTCCAATACTTAAATAAAAAAAAAAGCAACTTACCTCACATATCTTTAGGCAATTTTACTGAAACTCAGAATACAGAACAGAATTCAAAATAGTATTCCTTATGCAGATACTCAATTTACACAGTTATCTTTTTATTCTGAGAAATTGCTTGTGACATAGAATCTAAATTAAAAAATGGAATTATGAAAGGTTGGAAATCTTGGAAAGTTTTGTGAAATCAGTGATTTTATTCCAATATGGTCAAGAAAAATCATTGCTCTAGAACTTTCCAGCTTAGTTATTATTTTCTGTTGCACCTGGTTTAACTAATAAGCTTGAATTCTTGTTGCAGTAATGAAAGAAAATTTCCCAGGAATTCAATGTTAATTTTCTTTGATGGCTAACACTTTTCTTCAGTAGAACTGAGACTATTGAGCAACCTTTCACTTTTACCAAAAGTGAAGATAGAATGAAAAAAAAGTAATATATTTCATGGAATTTATTCTTGACATGGAGTATTTTGCTATGACTTTTTAATTGTAAAATACCAGTATTAGTATTTATATTTATATTGATGTTTGTATTCATACTGTTATTAGTATTATTTTCAGTGTTAGTATTATTTGTAGTCTGAGTATCAGTATGTCTATAGCCTTCTACTTAAGGTAGGGAGGCTCTACAGAGAGACCTAGACAGCTTCAATTGATGGGCTGTGGCCAGTGGTATGATGTTTGATAAAGTCAAGTGCTGGGTCCTACGTTTTGCTTACAACAAACCCATGCAACACAGTGGGAGAAAGTGGCTATAAAGGTGAGCCATGGAAAAGGACTTGGGATTTTTTATTGATTGTTGAGAGCATATGAGCCAGTAGATTGTTCAGGTAGCCGAGAAGCATCCTAGAAATAGGATCCTAGAAATAGCATCCTAGAAATAGTGTGGCCAGCAGTACTAGGGAAGTGACTGTCCTCTGTACTCGGCACTCTTGAAGCCAAATTAATGTGTTCAGTTTTGGGCCTTTCTCTCCAAGGACATTAAGGTGCTGGAGTGTGTCCAAAGAAGGACAATGAAGCTTGTGAATGGTCTAGAGCACAATTCTTATGAAGAAGTACTGAGAGAATTCAGATTGTTTAGTCTGGAGGAGACTGAGAGGAGACTTCATTGCTCTCTACAACTACTTGGAACAAGGTTGTAGCAAGGTGGCTGTTGGTCTCTTCTCCCAAATAACAAACCGTAGGAGAGGTTTAGGCTGAATACTAGGAAAAATGTCTTCATAGAAAGGCTGCTTATGGAAGTGGTTGATTCTTCATCCCTGGAACTGTTTAAAAGACATGTAGATGTGGTGCCTAGGGACATGATTTAGTGCTGACCTAGCAGTGTTGGGTTAATGGTTGGACCTGATGAACTTCAGGGTCACTTCCAACCAAAATAACTTTATGAGTCTCTAATTCTGTATGGACATATTGAGGATATAACTGTAATCAAGGCCATGTGAAATATGTCATGCACACACAAAAGACAGGATTCACTTTCCTAGGGTTTTTGTTCAGGGTTTTTTTTGGTGGGTTTGTTTTTTTCTTTACATTTATAAAATATATTTTTTCATAGCTCCCAAACAATTTATCTTCTGTTTTCCTTATCACAGCTGCTGTGGTTAAGGCATAATATTAAAAACTTAACATTTCAGTAAAGAATCTATTATCAGTTACTCCATGAATGACTTTAGTTACGGTAAAAAAACTAAAATGCTGCTTCTCCATTGGACTCAAAAGCAGTCATGAAAGTTCTGTTATTAAGAAGATTTTTGTCTAGTCTTGGGTATTTTGGAAAATGGCAACAAACAAATCTGCTCTTCTGTTCTGCGTGAAAATTGCCTCTAGTGATAAAAAGAATACAGAAAAAAAAGTATAATTATCAAACAATTTGTTTCTGCTAGTTCATGAATATTCTGTGAAATACTATGAAATTAATTGATTGTTTACCTTGTTGCATTCCTTTTTCCATTCATCACTACTTAGCAGACATTTGTTTCTAACATTGATGCAAATGCTTTTGTATCAAAAATAATTAAATGTAACTCTAAAATTAAATGTAACTTGTTAAGTAACAATCCATTTCCATGGAAGCCCTTCTTTTATATTTATTTATATTTCAGAGTTTTTTTTCCATTTTTAACTTTTTTTTTCCCCTTTTCTTTTTTGTGTTCTTTTTTTTCCTCTCTTGTTTTGGTTGGGCTTTTTTTTTTTTCTTTTTTTTTTTTTTTTCTTTAAACCCTATCTTCTCCTGTAAGTTTGGCTAGTTTGTAAACATATAGGTTTAAACAAAAGTCTTTTACTTATAAAGAAAACAAATATTTGTTTCATTATAAATTTTCATGTGCTTTTTTGAATTTCCTGGAATTCCTCTGCATGCACTGTACTGTAAATACGAATAGATATTGTTGATCTAAGTGTAGCAGTTGCACGTAGATATATAAACTGCTTTCCAACAAGTACTGAAGCTTTTTTTCAGTTGTGCAGCAAATACATTCTTCAGGAGTTCAAAGGGGTCTGTCTGTGTCACCATAGATTAAAAAATATGCCGTGAAGCACAGAAACTTAGAGGCAACACAGTCTTTTGTATGATGTGCTCGATGTACTGGCATAGGCTGAAAGGCTCTTCTTCTTAAGCACAACTTCAAACGAATGGCAGCATTCAAGAATCTGTAATTTCTTAAGCCTGAACAAATAAAGCTGGTAAACTCCATGCATGTCTAAACTAGGTCCTTTCATTGAATTTTACAGTCCCCTCTGGGAAAGCTGGCGGCTTTTCTAACTTCTAGGAGAAAATAAGCAGGGAACAGTTAAAAAAATTATCCTGATTAGAAGTCATTCTCTAAAATTAAGAGGAAGTAAAAATAATAAAACTTTAAATCCTACATAAATCTTTCTAAATGGTTTACTGATAGACGACATTTTCTGGATGTTTCTTTTACAAAATGAAGCAGCTGTGAGGGCTTGTTCACATTATCACGTGAGAGAGACTGCTTACAGCTCTGTAAAAAGGTGGCTCTCCAAAGAAATGTAGCTGCAAGACCAAGGACAAAAAGGCAAACCTCAGAGCATGGAAACTGCATGTTCAGCATATAGCTGTGGATCATGCAATTTTGCCTATTGAAGTACAACTGCAGCTGTCATGAATCACATTTAAAATAATGTTTCCAGATTTGTTGCATTATTGGTTCAATCTGCCTTTATTCTCTTTAAAATGCATTTGACCTAATAAGGTCTTGTCATGACAGACCTGAAAGGTCAAAATAGGCCTGTACACGTGCTGTCTTGCCCAGACATGTTTCTCTGCCTTCCCTCTGTTTTTGGCGAAGAAGCACTGGCGGGAAAAGAGGCAAAGGACATAGTGTCATGGAGTCTGAGCACTCTGGCTTATATATCTTGTTTTTAATCCTGCTTGCTACCCGTGGTAAACAAGGTGCACACGCTAGCCTCATGCTATGCCTGTGCTGGGCCTATGCTCTCGCCCCATATGGTATAAGCAAACCTATGCTTTCACCCAAATAGGGTAAGGCTTGGCTTATTGCCACTCTGATTGGTTATGCTTATGTCCAAAAGGGTCCAATCAATCTCAGGCATTGATACTAAAAGCAGATAAACGGATAACATAGTGTGCTTTTGCCATGCTTATGCTTCCACCATGATTTTGCTATTATTCTGTGTTCTGCATTTGTGCCTGTAACACCTTATTATTACAGCTATATAAGCTATATTCCACTCTGGAACCATTGAGTCTTTCCAGAAGCAACTTGAATAGCCTTCATTCAGTTAGCAGCATGAGATACACATCTGTTGAGATACATCACAAGACATCTGCCTGCACCTGCTGGAGCAACCTGCATCTCCTGAGGATGAGCAAGCCCTGAAGGTGATGCACATCGTCGAAAGCCAGGAACAGGTCAAAAACCATCTGCCTGCCTTCTTCTTCCAGCAGCCTGTGGAGCCTCAGGTGACTCAAGTCTCAGCAAGAGCCACAGCAGCAGCACCCAGTGGCTGGACTGCAAGTGTTCTGGGTACTTCCAATGTATTGATAACCCCGCAAAACAGGACAAGTAATATTTGTGAGTAAAACCTAAAGCTCTGCATATTACCTAGATTCTGCCCTAAGCAGAAAGGGGGCCTGAGTTCCATCTAGTAGCCAAGCAGCACTCTTGACCACAAGAGATCTTCAGTGTTAATTAATAGTTAAAATTGAATGGATTGTTTATGCATATTAGTAGATACTTCTAGATCTAGATATTGTTTAAGTAATTGTTCCATAACTGCTACAATCAAACTTGTTTATTATTAAAAATAAGTGGTTAGGAGTGGAAAATTTTTTATATAAAAAAATTAATAAATAATATTCATTTCAGAAAATCATATCACATTCATTAATAATAACCCCCTCCATAACAGGTCTGTCCATAGTTTTGGATATTCATTCTGAAGAACTATTCTTAGCAAATCTGATAATTTTAAACTACTATTTACAGTAAAGGTCTACTTGTTTTAATCTTCTGATTAAGTTACCTGATTTAACTTCACATATATTATAAAGTTTCAGTAAGAAATGTGTACATTTCCTTTACGTAAGGATGAAAACTTTCACAGACACAATACAGACACATTAAGGAGGAACAGAGAAATCAGGTTAGAGGTTAAGTCAAAATGTTCATGTTAAATATGTCCCCTTGTTTAAATTACAAAACACATACTGAAAAGCAGGATATTCCTGTTGGTGTTAATAAATCACTAATATTTCACTGAGTAGAGAAATAATTTTGAGAAGCTATAACTCTAAATTAAACTTCCCAGATGCCAGGTGACTGGCCTGGTCACTGAAGAACCTCCCTGTTTTGAGGCTGTGCTCTGAAGGTATAATCAGTACATGTCTAGGATTTTGGTGATTCTGTGATACAGAATGAAATCATATAACCAAACTCAAACCAGAAAAAAAATCAAGGCATTTCATTGTTTTGGTGCAGATGTAGTTGCCTTGATGTAACTAGAACTAGTATCTAGCCTCTAGAATGGAAATATCAGACTAGAAGATATGTTTGCCCGTCTTCTGTGGGAAAATCCAGTGGCAATCATACAGGCATGCATAGATTGAGGTAGGTCCAAGTTCCTGTGCTTTACATTTTGTTAAAAAAAAAAAAATGCTGAAACTACTCAATGTGGAAAATAAGCATTATTTAGGTGTACCCTGACATACGTGATTGATTATGGTTATTAGCACATATTTGCAATGAAAGTGGAGCTCAGGTCAAATGGTAGATGTGCTATGCTTTATCGTGTAGGTATATTTTGATTCTTTTTTTTTTTTTTTTTTCCTGAAGTATTTATAAAACAGTGATGAATATCACTTCGCTAGTTTAAGCATTAATCCCACCATGGCATAGAGAAGATGATGGGAATCAGACTATGCTGTGATTCTTCCAGAACTTGTACACATATTTATTCACATAGTTAATGTTTTCACAATCAATATATTCTTTCAGAGACAGTGCTATTAGTAATGAAGGGAAGCAGGAGAGACTTTGCCATAAACTTTTTTTTTTTGTGGGTTTCAAACTTATTACAAAGTTCACTCAGGCTGATACATTTGAAGGTTTATAGTTTAGCTAATCTCTTCAGCTTTTGTAAGGAGTAACCAGCAGTTACTGGCTAATCATTACCTCTACTATTAATCACTTATGACAGGTAGTACAAACCAGACTGACAAAAATCAAATGAGAAATGTCTGTTTAAAAAATAAAACTTCTACCTCCTCTATTGCTTCCACTGTCTGTCCAGGGAAATGTTCCAGGTGATCTGTCTGATTTCACTTCATCTTTCCAACTGTTTAAAAAAGGCTTGTCTAAGCTAATTGTTTTGTCTATTGGTGAAGGGAGGACAGATGCCCTCAAGGACTATTTATCCCAGCTATTTTAGACAGTTGAGAGAGGATGAATCGCTCCACTGACTACTGAGAGAGCCATAAAAATGAGGTTGGACAAGACATCTCAACTTCTACTAAATAAAAGGAATTGGATTCTAACTTTAGAGAGGAAAGTCAATACTTTCATTAGTCCAATATTTCTAAATCCTTGGTCACAGGATGGAGTCACACAAGTCTAGGGCAAAGATTGGATTTATCAAACTGTTACTACACGGTTACTGCACAGTAACTTACTCCAAAATTAACAGTTTAGAAGCATAGCCAGAGGTGGTATTTCTAGGTTAGATTAGATTCAAATTCATTGAAATTACTATTTTAGGAAATTATGTTTCTGAAACACTTTTTTTCTCTACTTTTGAAGCATTTTTTTCCCCCTTTGATAACCTGGTTGGGTGTTCCTTGTCAGGGACAGGTGAATGCTTTTACTTATCAGCATTCAATTCCCTTGACTTCAGTGTAGCAGGAATCATTAAATGATATTTTAATATCTATTTGTATGTTTTGTTTTGTTTGGGTTTGGTTGGTTGGTTGGTTGGTTTTTTGGCTTTTTTCCAGTTTGAGTACCCTATGTTTAAGAAACTTCTGTGTCTATGGAAAAAAGAGCAGATCCTGAGAATTAAGTGTAGATCAGGGTAGGTATGCCAGTTTATAGAGAGGTAAGAAACAAGACACTTTTGTGTTTCCTTAGAGATCTCCGCTTTTTGCTCCCTGTAACTTCCTCATGATGATTTGCTTGAAACAGATCTACACTCTTGAGGCACAGTTATAGGAAGTATAGCAAAGAAATCCTTGATGTTTCTCTCATTCTGTGCTAGCATGGACAGAGAGGTGACACAAGCCATCCTCATTGCTTGACTCAAAGGCTGAAGGAAACAGCATAATCCTTCACCCACACTGTTCCATCACGTACATACTTCTCCCTGGGATTATTAAGTTTTCTGTGATTATGGCTGGATAGTCAGAATGAATTAATTACTTACATTTTAACTTTTCCTCTCTTCGCTATTCTTGAACTATGTTGGCACAGTATTACTCCCAAATAAATGTTTATTGGCTACTGTGTCATGTTTAAAATGTAACTGAAACAACTGAATGTCTGAGAAAAGCACACTTTATAAACTTAACCTCACCTTGATAAATAGAATAAAGGAGATATTTTCCTTAGTACTTGAAAAAAAAATATTTTCAAGCTCTCAAGTTATTACATGGTGACAATACTGTTTAAGAACCAAATGTTGTACTCAGTTTTGTTCTTCATATATTTGAAGAAAATTAATAAGGATGGTTGAATGATATGCCACTTTCCATGTCTAGCCAGAACAAACTGAATAAATTGCCTGTGACCTTGTATGTTCAGTGCACTAAAAGTAATGTTTCAGAGCAGTTTCCTCTCGATGTTGGCCTATGCTATGTACTGTGATGCGACCTGTTGCTCTGCCAGAAAAAAATTCCTATCTCTGAAGGTAGTGCTGGAAGTGGAGGTCCAGCCCTAAGTCAGCTGTGCATGCAGCAACTTCTAAGACAGCTTCACCACTACCATAATCAATCATTTTGTTAAATACAACACTTATTAAATGTAATTTAGAGAACTACTTAACCCTGAATTAATCAAGCCTTTTCCAGTAACACTGCTGCTTCAGAAACTTGCTTGTAGGTATATGATCTTTGTGTGGACTATATGAAGATCAGTTCTCTCACTGTCTCAATGAGGTAAAAGGTCCAATAAATAAGCAAACCAACCACCATCAATGAACATAGAAAAACAGCACTCTTCTGCTACAGTAAAAAAAAAATTCTATAGCACCATGAATTAAATACAACACTAAAAAATTGTATCCAAATAATTGATTTAATTAAAGATAAATGCTACAAAATCTGCAGTTTGGCCTTGTAAAATGATAAATTAAGGAAACTGAAACACCATTATAAGAGTATTATCTGCCTCCAATGTTGTGATAAATCTAAGCATGCAGATAGTGAGTCTAGTTCTGAAAGTTGCATAGTCAAGCAGTAGTACAAAAATATGTCAGCTTTGTTCTTCCTAAAAAGATTTTTTTTCCTTCAGAATTTTCTTCTTCCCAAGATTTCAATTATTTTATTTCTTTACATGTCTGAGTTTCTCTCATATTCTCCCTTTCTCCTTTACTTGAATGTGAATGCAACTATCAGCATTAAAAATTAAACTAAATTATCCTAAATTTTTTGGGATTTTTTTTCCAGTTCACCATCCCTATGAAATAATAATAATTTAAAAACTCTAATGGCAGATTTATGGCTTCCATTTTATTGCTAATACATAAACATTTGTGAATGTTGAGAAAGGTATTATTTTGCAGATGAGTTCAAAGAAAACATGCAGATAAAGATAGGAAAGCTAAAGACACATTGCTACAAATCCAAATCCAAAATTTCATTTCAGGAAGCCTGTTGATCCAATACGATTTTATTTTCCCTGACAGTTTTTTCAACTTTTTTCTGTTATGGTAACATGGGTACAATGTTACAGCAATTTCTTTAATTGTGGAGTTCTCTTTAGCTGGAATGTAAATACCCTGGCACTTGAATTTGTACATGTAAGAACAGATTAAACAAGATTAATCTACACTGATAGAAGAATCACTCGAGAAATTTTAAGTAAAATCCAAAGACAGTTTAGACAATTAGCTTAGAATTCAATGCAAGGAGGAAAACAATATATTAGTAAAACTGGAGATTAAAGCATTCTGCACAGTATTACTCATAAAAATATGCCAAACCATGACCAGAACTGTGGTAATAGCTCCCTACAACCAACTTTTCCTTTCCTTATTATGATTTTTTCTCTAAGTTTTAAATAAATTTTGAGTTACGCTGTTTCAGAGAGCAATTAAGTAATACTTGGTTGAAAAAGAAATAAGCCAGCCTTAATTGCAGTTAATATATATTTTTTACTGTTTGAATTAATAGCTTGAGATGCCTTCATTATGTTGCATACTTGATTATATCACACAGTTCATAATAATAATTTTCAGTTTCAGTGCAATATGTGGTAATATTTTATAGTTTTATAATTTCTTTCCACTCCCAAAGCACGCATCTAATTATATCTACTAATCCACACCCCATAATTGTAAGATTATAAGAATTCCTGAATGATGCAAAAACTCCTCATGACAACATATTAACAGATGTCACAGAACAATGCCATGAGAGAAACAAATTAATTGGTAGAGTCTCCAGTTATGCAATGTGACCTCCTGAAAGGAGGTTGTAGTGAGGTGGGTCTCTTCTTTCAAGTAATTAATAGGATGAGAGGAGACATCCTCAAGTTGCACCGGGGGAGGTTTAGACTGGATATTAAGAAAGAAAAACAAAACAAAACAAAACAAAAAAAGAGAGAGACTGAAAGAGTGCTTAGGCATTGGAGCAGGTTGCCCAAGGATGTGGTGAAGTCACTATCCCGAGAGGTGTAGATGCAGCACTTCAGGACATAGTTTACTGGGCATGGTGGTGTTGGGTTGGTGGTTGGACTTGATCTCAGGTATAGCAGTTGTGACTTGCCTCCAGCTGGACTTAGTGCCACTGATCACAGTCCTTTGAGCCTGGCATTTCATCAAGTTTTGAATACATTTGACTTTCCACTTACCTAGTTTGCCCATGAGGATGTTTGAAAAAGCATTGAAGGCCTTGCTGTAGTTAAAGAATCCACTGCTTTCCCTTCATCCCCCAACTTGTTCATTTGATCACGGAAAATGATTGGGTTGGCAGAATGTGATTTCCCCTTTATTGATCCTTGACGACTACATCCTTCTTGTCCTTCATAAAGTCAGAAATTACTTCTGGGTTTATTTACTGCACCACCTCTCAGGGAATCAAGGTGAAACTGACTTTTTGAAGTTCTCAGATTCTCTAGATATTTGTTAGGTCTCAAAAGGACAAATATTGTGAGCATTGCAAGTATGTGCTTCACATGCTGAAAAAAAAACAACCCCTATGTCTTCCTTCCATATACATTCTCATACATAGTATAGTAAAGTTTACTGAAGTGTTTGTGTTACAAACTTCTTTGGCTTTGACATTTGCCTTTGTGACTTGCAGGGATAAGAAACAGCCTAGCTGGGAAATCCTCTTCCTTTTGTCATTATTGTTTCAGTAATATACCGCATCTTGATCTTTTTTTTTTTTTTCCCATGCCTTTCACTTCTAAGCCAGGTTTTCAGAAAGAAGGAATGAAGCTTTGTCAGCTCTGCATGGGACAGGACACACGTGCAGGCTGGTGAAACAGGTGCTTTCTCCATCCTGCAGCACCTGTAGCTTGACAGCAACACACACAGTCTCACACCAGAGCAAATTGGGCAGTGTATTGTATACGCTGGTAATTGTTGCAAAGGTACACAGAAGTTCTGAAGAAGACAAAGCAGCACAAAGAGAAATGTAGGATTGCATATGGTTGAAGGAACAATGCCTGGTGCAGCCAAAAAAATAGTTTTCTTTAAGAACAGTCTGCTGATAAAACTGTCTTCAGATCTACAGTTTGAATTTGTCAGCCACTAAGTGTTTTGCTCCAGGAGACAGACCTGGAAGGAGCTGATAGTTATGCAACATTGATGATGGGAGAAATGAGAAAATTAAAGACCTCTGCTGAGAGATTTGTTCCCAATGCAATCCAAAGTCTTTGGAGTGATTTCAACAGGATTTGTAAGGCTGTCTAATTTATAGGTTATAAATGAGGCTAGGAGTGAGATTCCTGTTGACCGCTCCATGTAAAATAGCCAAGCTCCTGTATTTAACTTTCAGCAAGCAGAACACTGTAAGAAATAGGTACACTTCAGATACCTATGGAACTGGTCATCGATTCTTCCTGGCTTTTTCTTTTTTTTGTGCGAGAGGCCATTTATTGTCTAATTTGCACCTGCTGAAGTACTTATTTGAAGAAGAAACTGAAGAGCTTGTCTGGACCTCGTGCTTGGATCTCTGAAATAGTCAGAAAGATGACATTTCTGTTGCAACCTACAGAATAATTGAATGTTAGGGATATTTGTGTCAGGTCTGAACTGTCACAGAAATATTTTGTCTGTGGACTGAATGGATCATATTTTTATGTTTATTGGGAATTAGCCTATTAAAATACAAAAAGTTTGAAAAAAATTGTATTTAAATCTATTCTCCATTCACCAGCAGAATATAAAACATTCATTGTTAAACGCCTAAGTAATGCGATGGCACATAAAATCCAGATTTACAAGGCAGCGAAGTGTTTAAAAAGTAAAATGTAGTTAAAATAGTCATTTAATTTGATAAATCACCAATGAGAACAATAGCTAGCTCAACTGCTTGTTCTAATTAAATCCAGGCTTTTAAAAGTGTGGAAAAACCAAATAACGTGCTAATACAGGGTAGTTTCTCAGTTACTAAGGAAAATGTATTTCTTATAAAGCAAAACAAAATCAAAAGGGATCCTATTTTTTTTTTTAACCTAATTTGTCTATTTTAGGGTGTGAATTGTTTTTCTTTTCCTTTTTTTTCTTTTTTAAAAATAACTCTTCTTAAAGAGTCTTTGAAGGACGTGTTTGTTTGTTTGTTTGGTTTTTTTAACAGTATTTTGAGGAAAAAGGGGGGAAAAAAGTGGAATAAAAAATTTAAATTTTAATTTTAAAATATTTGATGTTGTCTCAGTCCAGAGGTGAGAGATTTGTTCTATTTCTCTGCTGTGAAATTAGGGCAAAGTGGAACCACATATCAAAAGTGAGACTAGTAAAGGATAAAGTGAATAGAACAGAGAAAGAGAGAGAAGGGGAGAAAGAGAAGAAAAAAACAAACCAACCAACAAACAAACAAAACCAAACAACAACAACAAAAACCACACACACAAAAAAAAAAAATAAAAAGGGAGAAGAGCAGGAAAGAGATTACATTACTATTGGACATAGGAGGAGAGAGAAAGGGTTTCCAAAGCCCTTTTAAGTTTGTGCTGCCCAGGAATGTTTCCAGCGAGTGATGTCTTCAGTGGCATTCTTCTATAGAGGAGACATTGCTCAGGCCTTTTTATACAGTTTTTATCACAGTCTTAGGTATGTGTTCAGGTGTAGTCTCCCAGGGAATCTTACTGTGTATTCTCAGGCATTTGCTGGGGTCCAGCACCAGGAAAGACCTCTGCCCCTTCCTGTGCCTTTTACCTGTCTGTACAACAAATACACATGCAGGGCTAGTCAGCACACGCGGCAAATCTGTTACATAGTCCAGAAGCCTTTTACACCATCCTCCCTTTTTCGAGGGAGCTGATGTGTGGAGATGACCTTGTCCTTGTTGCACATTCTGGGAGTCCTTGTGCCTGCAGAGGTCTGGTGCCAGCAGTGGGCCTTCACTCCTCATCCCTCTGCCTCTCACTTCAGTACACATCTCTGGCCACTCAGGCAAACCACCTGAGCAGCTGTTGTCTTGGGGGACCAAAGGTGATTTTTATCTTTGTTGATTTACACATACAAGAAAGACAAGATTTAGTCTCTCACAGATGTATAATTCCTCCCCCCCCCCAAGTCTTGTTTCTTTTTGCAAATAAAAAGTAAAAATCCTAAAAATCCTTTTCCCCCCTGGAAAATAAAAGTTTTACTTTGATGTTTTGTAGTCCCCATAGAAGAGTTTCTAACCATGAATTTGTGAGCAGCTGGTGTTTATTTTTCCCTTAACTCTCCCAATAGTCAAGGGAGAGAAGTAACCACTGTCCATTTTATATTTGCTTTCCTACCTATCTCACAGTGTAGAGGTGGTATTACCCACTTTGCAATGCAGTTTTATGTTACATATAGCTCAGGCTATCTAACATTTCCATAGTGTACTCCCTCTGCTCCCATTTATGCACCTTATTGGATATTTCCCCTGATATGGGTTGAGTTTAATCTGCTGATGAATATATTCAATTCAATACCATGCTGCCATCATGCCAGGTTCAAAATGAAATGCTGGCTGGAGCAAAGTATCATGGGGCTTGTAGTTTAGATAGTAACATGAGGGGCTTCCTCTTCTGGTTGCTGCTTCTGGTTTATGGGTTTGTGGTGTTGGTCTTTTCCTCTGGGATGGCTTCAATGTGCTTGGGTAAGTGGAACCATTTTATCACTGGCTTCTGCTTCTGCATTGTGCTGTGCATTTCCTGCAAATAGTAGAAATAATGTATTGTGTAATCTCAGCAAATTGCTTATCTCCGTCCAGAGGGGGTTTTGTGTTACTTTCCCTCCTGTGTGTGTTGGAAGAGCAGGGCTTGTGAGAGCAAGCTGTGTTACCCTTGGATGCTCCCCTATATGAAAACTATATTTTTTATGATCCTGTGGTGATCTGTTTCTCCCCACCCACTCCCAAATCCTAGTCTTTCAAAGAAGAATGGCTGAAGTTTTTTTGCTGTTCAGTCACATAAATTATTTCACTGATAGTCAGATGTTCACTACTGTAAGAAAAGAGGACAGGAATAATTGCCAGAGGCAAGAAGAGATCACCGATGCTGCTGACAATAGCTTGCTGGCTTTGTTGTTAACTTAAACTGCATCATTAGACTCTATCTCATGAGAGAATGATTGTCATGTGAGTTACTTCCAGCAGAGACAGAGTAAGGCTGCAATACTAACTTAAACTAGTTGTTTACTTTTGAAAGTGTTTAGTCTGATAATTCACACTGGCAGCCTACAGGAACAATGGCATGTTTTTAAAAACTACAGCTACAATAAATTCTTAATTTTCTTCCATGTAAAACCCCCATAATTAAATGACCCTGTTAGATTACAAGCCTATATGTGAAGGAAACATATATCACGTATTTTAGCTCTTACATCTTTTCTGATAGCCAGAGAAATGATGTTTGTTTTTATCTTTGTTAGAACAGCTTGTGGATGCTGTGCATTAGGGAGAAGTGAATTCATGTAGGTCAGGGTTGTCTGAACTACTTCTAATGGGATTCCATAAGGCAGTTAGCATTTCTTAACCTTTGTGAAGCCAAATTCTATCAGTTATGTGATTGGACTAAGAGGAGTACAAGGCTATCAAGAGATACAGTATGAAATACTGAATAATCAACTGCCTGTAAAGGAATGGAAACCCTCTTGCTTGGATTCTAAGCCAATTCTTATTGAAACCTGAGACTTCCTGAAGAGAAATTTCTGACAAGAACCATCTGTCTCTAGCTTTCCTTTGAGGTGTCTAACATGCTATCGCTGGTCACAAAACTGTGGCCTATACGCTGGGCTGACCTCATTGCAGGTTCTGTTCCCCTTCAGTATGTCCCCAAATATGTCTTTACATTTCACTGAATATGCCTTTACCCTTAACTTTGGCTTCCTCTAAGTAACAGGGGAAAAAGGCACCATCATGTCAGTGTTTTTCTTTCTGAAACAAATCACTGAGTTGAGAAAATGACAGTGCTCTTATCTGTATTATGCCATGTGGAAAACAGAGTGGAGTAGCAGTTATAAGAACATATTGTTGGGTACAATAATGGAAGACACTCAAAATCCCATGTTTTGAAATCACCTGGAGACCAAGTCTAAATCTCTCTGCAGCCTGGATTAATTTTTAAGGACAATTTCATAAACACAAACCTTGGATCATCTTGAATTATTAGAAAAGCGTGTTGGCAAAGTCTGCACAGTTACGCCATCTGTTACTTAATGATTTTAGGATACTTTATGACTCCAAATTAATGTATGGCATTTATGAAGTTCTATTACAGCAACTTTGACCCAAAAAAAAAAAAAATTTCCTCTCACCTCTTCCTTGGACTGACTGGTGATTTTTGTAATTTTGGAGAACAGTAACACTGTCCAAAAGAACAACTATGACAAAACTGGCAAGCACAACTCTGAAGCTGTTTTCTTCAGGCTAAATGTTAGCTCTTTATTATGATTCATCCTCTGAAAACCTGAGATGTACACAGAGGCGTTCTTCTTATGTGAACTGTGGAATACCAAAAGTCAAACAATGTATTGCACTGTAGTGCTCATATTGTCCTCCAGTTAAGCCCTTCAGGAGCTGTTTACTGCAGATATTTATATTGGATATTATGGGGAATGTTCTCTTTTCTTCCATGTGAGGATTGCAGATGTTATTTGTTTTGCCATTCATTGTACCATTCTGCTTTTGGGAATTAAGAAAACAGAGATAGGAGCATTTTTGGCTTTATGTGAGGGAGAACTGAGTTTCCCAGTAAATGAACAGCACACGGGAGAAAAACATTATTAGTTTTCAATGGATACGGAGCAAGCTGTTTCCAAAATTATGGATTTAATTCACAGAATGTCTTTACGTTTGCAGTGTGGCTGCTTGTCCATAATCACGTTGAGATAATTTTAAATGCCAGAGAAGCTATAGGCTTTGAAATTCTCTTTTCCATATTTACCTCTGGTTTAAACAAACACAAAGGTGATATGAAATTCATCTAGGACCTTGAAAATCTGAACACATTTTAAAAATTGCATTGATCATATATAATGCATTTGATTGTTTGTACTTACAACTGAAAAAATTATTTTGGGTGTCACCTGGTTAAGTGGAAAACCTGAGCAGACATGTTTTATGATGTGAAGAATATAGTGTAATTGAAGACATCATTTAATAGCATTGTTAAGAATCCTTGTTCCATACAAGACAGGCCTTGAAAGCCTTCAAAGGGCTGGCCAGATGCATGTGGAAGTAATTAGGAATAGCTTAATTGGTTTCAGTAGGTTTCTCTCTTCATCAACATGTTACTGAGTACACATTCACTTCTGTTTAAGGTACTTATTTTTTGGCAGTTCAACTTTTCGCTGTCACTCCTATACAGTAAGCAAAGCAGGTATGAGCACTAAAATTGGATGTTGAGTTAAGAACAGAAATGAGTCATTCAGTAGTCTAGCATTCAGCTGTCAAAATGTGTTGTGATTGATTGGAGTGGCATGTTTTGAGCAAATAACCGTGTCTATGGGAAAGCAAGACGTTGGGTGTTTTTTTACCAGCTTGGAAACACTTACAAAACAAACTACTTAAAACTTTTGTATTTTGATAGTATTTTGCCATAAATTTCCATTTTTCTCCGTAGTGAGTGGAGAGCCTGAACATAGCTTTTCTATTGCCAAAAATTAAATAGGTGGGCATTTGCATGAAGATATAGTGGGATGAAAACCCTTTAAAATTTAATTGCTGATGAAAATCTAGCTGCATTTACCTGTGGTCACTTGGCCTTTTGCTCAGTGAAGGTTTCTAATGATCTCCCTAGTAAACATCACTTCCAGTGGCCCTGGGTTGTAGAAGAAAGGGACTGTATAGTGCACAGTGCCATGAATAAGGTTTCAGTGTAGGCTGAAAACAGCTAAGATTTTCTGATTTTGGTCAGAGAGTCATGGGAAGGACCTGACTGGAAATGAGAATGGAAATGCTCTTGAGGAGCTGAAGGGATCTGAGGAAAGGCCGTTACTACAGAAATTGTCCTTTGGAAGCACTCTAGCGTATGAGTTTATATTCTGAAGGCAGCTACTGCATATTTTTATCACAGTATATTTGGCAGAGGAACAGAATGAGATAGATCACTATGGTAAGAAATAATGATTTCACTAACATAATTAAAACCAAAGTATAATGTTAGCTTGCCTGAAATTCAGCTGATTAAAAATGTTTTTCTGTACGGATGCTGAAAAGGGGTTTGGTGATGGTCAACACACTGAGATATGCACCAATGGAAGTGTTAATTACCTTCCTGATTTTAGAAGTGAAATTGCTTTAAGATCTCTGACTATTAATCTGTCTATGGAGTATGAATTGTGTAGACCTAGATAACTTCTTTTAAAAATGAATTAAAATACAGACTTGGCTTCTTAAAGAATGACAATATTTTCTGAAGATGTGGTTTGATTTATGAATGCAAAGAGATTAGAAGTAACTTCAAGAAAAATGTTTTTAGTTTTTTTCCATCATCCTGAAGGGGTGAGATATTAAAATACAGGTTACATACTATGCTTTTAGGCAGGTGAAGAAAATTGCTTCTTTCACACATCTTGATTTCAGGTTTTGAAACCTGCTCAGGTTATGGGCACTATGAGTGACTGAAGTTATAACTAACCACAGTTTTGCTTTCCAAGGTCTCACTGGGAAAATTACTTCCAAAATTTTCAGTTTTCCTTTCAACATATTTTACACATTAGAACTGAGACACTATGAAACTTGGGGCTGTTTAGTCTGAAGAAGAGAAGACTCATAGGAGATCTTATTAGTGTATACAAATATCTGAGGGGTGGGTGTCAAATGGATGGGGCCAGTCTCTTTTCAGTGGTCAGTGACAATAAGACAAGGAGCAGTGGCTACAAATTGGAACATAGAAGGCTTCACCTCAACACGAGGAGAAATTTCTTTACAGTGAGCTTGATGGAGCTCTGGAACAGGCTGCCCAGAATGGTTGTGGAGTCTCCTCTAGAGACTTTCAAAACCCACTGGATGCATTCCTGTGCAAACTACTCTAGATGATCCTGCCTTGGCAGGGAGGTTGGACTTGATGATCTCTGGAGGTCCCTTCCAACCTCTAAAGTTCTGTGATATGGTTTTCATGTGGCAGACTATGTTTCTTGTTGCCATTTGTGTTGTTTTCTTATCTGGGCTTGCACAAACCTTCCATGAATTCCTCCCTTCTTCCACATCACACGGCTTCAACAGATGTTTGAAGTGGATAAATAATATTAACATATCTCATTAGAAAAATATAAAGTTCCTTTTGCTGGATTTGATTTGGACGTTGTTTAAAAGGGAAGTTATTTGTATTCCTTCCCATTCTCACAAATCCTGGTTTATTTTCTGGTTTACTGGAATGTACCCTTGGGTACAATAGTATGAACGGTACTGTGGACATAAACTATAACAGTACATGAAAAGCCCAGTGTGTATGACTTTTCCTAAAGGGATACACAGATGATTCATCTCCATTTAACAGTCTTCCACTGAAAACATGAAGTATGTGTAAATATGGTGTTTCGTAATCACAGATGATGGGATTTTTCTGACCTGCTCAAATATCTGTTGCATACCTTCTACTGAAAATAAAAATAAAATTTAAAAAGCATACATGTTAATGAAACAATATTACTGAGTAATTTTTAAAATTCACATTAGTGTTTATTCATTTTTTATCTTGTCTGTTTTCTTTCTTAATTCTTAAGGTGAGTATTAGCTGATAATGATGACCATGATGAAGATATGTAAAGGTAGGAGCTTTACTTAAAGAGACAAAGTAGATAAGCAGACAGATAGCAGGCTTGAGAGCTGCTGAGAAAGCCTGTATCATGTGGCAACTGTATGCTTCGTCTCAGATCAGTAGCTCCTTGTTTCACTCATGATTTTCAATCTCCAGTTTAATTGTGATATCGAGGAAGTGTGTATACAATCTCTCCAGCAAACAAATATTTCTTGGTGTCAAATGTGGAACAGGAAAATAATTTAATGTTGGAAGGGTCTTCCAGAGGTTGCCTGGCCCAAACCAGATAGACTAGGTAGTGTGGAGAAGGCCATGGTGAAACATGTTGTCAAACTGTAGCCCGTGGAGAGGACTATGTGAGAGCAGATATGCTTGTTGAAGCAGGTGAAGGACCCTGTACTGGATTAGCTTTCTGTAACCACTCTTCCAGGCTAGCCCTTCTGGGCTAGCCACCTGTTACCCCTTTTTTCTTTATATTTTTAAGAATCAAAGGTGCCAAGCTAGCATAAGCAGGTGTATTATCTATGCTGCAAGTGAAATCTCAGCGTGAATGTGAAAACTGAATCCGGTAACATTTACCATTTAACTTTGCCTATATGTTGTACCAAAAAAAGTTGTGTAGGGTATTTTCTTTTTTTTCTTTTTTTCTTAGCTTAACATAATCCCTTATTCTAATATACTGCTATTGATATGAAGGAAAAAAATCCTAAACTGTGCTATAATATATCTGTTCTAAACTCATAACCTTAGCTATACCAAATGCTAAAAATCTGTAAACCAATTGTTAGAGTTAAACCACTGAGTCGACTCTGAAAGAAGAAAACCAAAACTCAAAAAAGCAAAAAGAAAAAATGTTACATTCCATAGAACTCTCTGGACTTCTTCTTCTTCTTCTTCTTCTTCTTCTTCTTCTTCTTCTTCTTCTTCTTCTTCTTCTTCTTCTTCTTCTTAATTAATTATTATTGTTGTGATTATTTAAAAACTGTTATTTATTATTATTATTATTATTATTATTATTATTATTATTATTATTATTATGCCATGGCACACAAAAAAAAATAGGTAAAGAAACCTTAGATCTGTCACTCTAAAAAGAAACCGTACAGACTTACAAACAACTTATTCTACCAAAATTTCTATAAACTTAACCACTTAGCATATTCTATTACAATAATCAAAGCAGTCTTATCCATTACCTTCTAAATTCTAAGATCTGTTACAATTGAAAACTGACTCTAAAAAAACATTAGCAGGAATTGCATTTGCAAAAAAGTAAAACAATCAACAGTAAAACACATGGTCCATGCCCAAGGCTTGTGTTTTAACTCCCCTACATCCAGCACCTGTGTATAACTCCTTCCCCTTTTGAACCCCCACAACTCCCATGTAACACATCCTCATTCTTGCTTCACGTCCTGCTCTTGTCTTTATTAGGCATTCTATTCTCTTTTATACCTTCTGTTGCCATGGCTTACTTATTTCAACCTCCTGATACAGCAAATCATCCATACTTAGAGTATGTGTACCTGCACTCACTAAAACACAGATTCTTTTGGAAAGTCAGGAAAAATGAAATTGTATTTTCTTATAGTTTAAATATAACAGTATAAAAAGAATATACTACTACAATAGAGGAAAAAGGAAAAAAAAATATAACCTTAAAGAGGATGGGGAAGGGGTCAAGAAGTGGCGAAGCAGCAGAAGCAACAGCAGCAGCCAAAATAGCGGCGGGGAAAGATAGCAGTGAGTGCAGCAGAAAGCAGCAAAAAGGGGAGAACAAGCTGTACTTCCAGACATAAGGCTCTTGATGGTCCAATGAAATTCCATTAACTTATCCATTGTTGCTGTAATATAGCCTATCCCTAGAATGTTCACCTCTTCACTACTTTTTCCTATGTCTGAGCTAGAAATCTAGCTCAAACAGCCACAGATCCCATGCTGGAGCAGGTAAATATATTCTGGAGAAGGATGCAGCCCTTGGAGAGGCCACGTTGGAGCCGACTCTTGGCAAGAGCTGCAGTCCATGGAGAGGATCCCAAGCAGGAGTAGGTTTTCTGGCAGGAACTGTATCCCACGGGGGACACAGTGGAGCAGGAGAAAAATGCGAGGCAGAAAAGGCATCAGAAAGGAACCTTTATGGACTGAACACAAATTCCCATCCCACTTTTACCATTTGAGAGGAAGAAGGAGAGGAGTCAGGAATAAAGGCATGAAGCTGCAGGAAGGACACGGGCCTGATGGAGCAGGTCCAGAGGAGGGCCATGAAAATGATCAAGGGGTTGCAGCGCCTCTGCTAAAGAGACAGGCTGAGGGAGCTGGGGTTGTTCAGCCTGGGAAAGAGGAGGCTCTGGGGAAAACTAATAGCAAACTTCCAGCACCTGAAGGGGTCTACAAGAAGACTGGAGGGAAACTGTTTACAAATGCAATAAGATGACAGGACTAGGGGCAATGACTTCAAACTAGAGAAGAGCAGGTTAGATTGGTTCTTTACTGTCAGGATAGTGGAACACTGGAAGAGGGAGATGGTTGGGGCCCCATCACTGAAGATATTCAAAGTGAGGCTTGACACAGCTCTGGGCAACCTGATCTGGTTGAGGATAAACGTGATGACTGCAGAGGGCATTCTTCAGAGGTCTCTTCCAACCCAGATGATTCTTTGATACTAAGCTGAGCCTGGAAAGAAGGGATTATGGGGTTAAAGCTGTCTAAGTTTTATCTTTATTCCACATCTTCTCACTCTGTCTTATTGTCAAAAAGTTAGTTTTCACCAAATCATTTTTTTTGGCATGTTGTGGTACTTGATAAGTAATATCCTTGTATTTGTCTTGACGCACAAAGTTTTTTTTCCCTCCTCCTGGCCTGTCGAGGAGGCAGAACCATAGAATCATAGAATGGTCTAGGTTGGAAGAGACCTCAAAGATCATCCAGTTCCAACCCCCGCCACAGGCAGGGACACCTCCCACTAGATCAGGACGCTCAAGACCTCATCCAGCCTGGCCTTGAACACATCCAGGGAGGGAGCAGACACAACCTCCCTGGGCAACCTGTTCCAGTGCCTCACCACCCTCACTGTGAAGAATTTCTTCCTAACATCCCGTTCAAATCTCCCCTCCGCCAATTTGAACCCATTCCCCCTTGTTCTGTCATTACAAGACCTTGTGAACAGTCCCTCCCCAGCCCTCCTGTAGGCCCCCCTCAGATACTGGTAGGCTGCTATAAGGTCTCCCCGAAGCCTTCTCTTCTCCAGGCTGAAAAGCCCCAACTCTTTCAGCCTGTCCTCATAGCAGAGGTGCTCCAGCCCTCTGATCATCTTCGTGGCCCTCCTCTG
>VWZI01000991.1:10395-22736 GCA_013396835.1 Psilopogon haemacephalus
AAAAAAAAAAAGGTGGGGGGAAATTACTTCCTTCTCAGTAGGGAAATTTGTAGTCCTTTTCAAGACCTACTTGGAGCCAAAAGGAACTAATCACCACTGGACAGAAGGAAGACCATTCTCAGAATTTTATGCCTGAGCTTCTGTTTCAGCTTAAGCTGTGAAAATATAACTTCATGCTAAGACTTGTTCATGTGTTTGTATATGAATGAGAGAGAGTCATCCATGCATCTGACTGCTTCAATTCCATGATTATAAGTAGTCTGGGTTCATTTACTGTTATTCGATGAGAGAAAGTTTGCCTCTTTTTTGTGTGCTTGGAAAGTAATTTCCATTAATTCCCAGCTTTCATGAAAATTGCTACTTATCAATGGAGTATCCAAGTCGGTTTTCTCTTTTCATATTAGAACATTCAGTGAATCCTTTCTTGTTGGTTGCAATTTTATCTGTAGATTAATATAGGCAGCATTTTATGTAACATGCTGAGAAGGGCTTTTTTTTTTTTTCCTTTCTTTTTTTCTTCTGGATTTAGGGAAGTACAAATAATGCATTTGAGAAGAATATTTCCTGTTATTAATAGTAACTAGTATATCATACTATTTATTGCAAACTAGAAAGTACACTTGCAAAAAATAGATTTTTAATTTTTTTTTTATACCACAGGAGATGAACAAGCACAATTATATGTAAACAGATACTTTCTCTAGGACTCTCTTATTACGCATTAAGTCTTCACTGAAGTAAGGTCAGCAGTTGAAAGCTCCTTCTGAGAGTTCTATGAGTAATGCAAGAAGTCATGTAAGTATGTTGTAAGTTAAAGGTTAGCTATTACACTATAGAGTGAATTCCTCCCAAGGGAGTGGAAAGCATCAAGAGGGAGGCACAGGATATTGTAATATGCTATACCATCCCTTTTTTTGTAAAATCCTTATTTAAGGGAGAAAACTTCTGGAGTTCTCTCTCTCTTGGCTTCAGGCATTTTGGCTCTTAGCTTGTTCTTATCTGCTTTTGCTTTCATCTACATGAGAGGTAGGTCTTGCTATTCTTTCTTCGTAACAGGGCCTAGTTCAGTGGGACTAGGACTTTGTCTCTTCTAGTTGTATATATTTCTTTTGCCTTAATACCTTTTGTACTTCATTTACTTCTGTAAATATTATTTCTATTTAACTTCAAATTCTGTGAGAGTGTTTTTATTACTCATGTGGGGTAAATTCTACATTCTGTCCTGAACTGGCTCAAACCAGGACAATATACCATGATTTGAAGAGCATATGGCTTGCAAGTCACTCTGTAATGAAAGTGAGAACATACAAAAAAACCCCCAAAACCCCAAGAAAGGCCAAACAAACAAACAAAACCCCACAAAAATAAAATCCCAAAGCAAAAACCCCACCACCAAAAATTAAACTTCTGTTCTTCTGTTATTAGACTGGTAACTTTTGCTATTGGCTTTCTTTGATATTGAGAAAAATTTGCATGTGTATTTGAACAAACTTTAATTAAAGGAGTTACAGTTTACTTAATTTCTGTCTTGTTCCTATTAATTAAATTCCCAGTGTCCTTATGAAGAGCTGTTATCTTCATTTAGTTTAGATTCCAGTATTTATTGAAATAATTTTGACAACCCATATTTTAGGAATATATAAAATAACATTTATTTAGTGTATTCATGTTTTCATTAACCATTTCAGTATCTAAAGATTATTACCAAGCAGTCATGTGAAGTGGTACAGATATTATGTGTTGTGAAATGTTTCCACAACAAGAACAGCAGGGAAAAACAGAAAGAAAAAGGAAAAAATAAATTAAAATGGAAGCTGTTCTGAAAATAATTTTCTCTGGAGCATTAGAAAGAATAGTATTTTAGACTGATGTTTGTTTTGGAGTTTTCACATTCGTTCAAGATTGTATTATTATTTTATCTGATTGCAGACAATTCCACAGAAGAAGTTTCAAATCAGAAAAAATCTGGATATGTTTTGGCCTTTATTTTTCCAAATAGTACATATGGATAGAAATGACCTGCTGTCTGAAAAAGAGAATTATCCAATTCAAACCTAAGCGAAGTTTTGGAAAAACTACTCTAGGTAATTTATTAAATCACCAAATCACCAAATCACAGAATCACAGAATGTTAGGTGTTGGAAGGGGCCTCAAAAAATTATCTAGTTCAATCCCTCTGCCAGAGCAGAATCACCTAGAGTAGGTCATACAGGAACACATCCAGGTGCATTTTGAATATCTCCAGAAAAGGAGACTCCACAATCAACCTGGGCAGCCTGTGCCAGTGTTCCCTACAGTGAAAAAAATGTCTCTCATGTTTACATGGAACTTCCTATGCCTTAACTTCATGTTAATTCAGATGTCCTGTTTTCAGTTCCTTTTAAGCACTCAACGTCAGAAGCACCAACTGACTGTGATTTAGCACAGATGGGAGCTTCATTAAACAGAATACTGAAATAATGTGAAGAACATCTCTCTCAGTTTTCCGTGATATTAAGACTTTTTATTACAGTTCTTGATTAGGTCTGGCAGCTATAACCTCTGACTGTCTCAGTTAGTTTGGGAGAGACTTATTTTACATATAGAATTTATTCATTTATTTATTTGTTTGAAGAGGTAGAAGGAAAACTCTGGATCAGTCAATAGTATCTCATTTTGGTTGATGAAGGTGTATTATCAGGTTTCTGTGACCTCATGTTTGGAACAAGGATTCAAAACAGTATTTCTCATATTTTAGATAGAGCTCAGAGTTCTCTACTCCAGGAATTTGTGTGTAACGTGTGTATTCATCTCCCTGTATAATCATCTCTCATGTATTCAATTAATTAAAAGTTCAAGGTGATCAGTGGAATTCATTCACGCTTTTGAGGTTTCTCTTTAGCCAGAATAGCATAACAAGCTTCCAAGAGGTGCTTCTTTGCTTCCTTTTTTCCTCATGCCTACAAGTCAGAATGGTAAAAAATATTGATTAACTTAAATAATATTTTTAAACTATAGTTTATCAGACCTTATTTGCTTTATTGAGAGTCCAGTTTTGTTCTAATTTGTGTGATAAAAAATTGCAAAATTTGCAAAGCTGATCCTTCCTGAAACATAATTTTTATTTTGCAAATCATCTTAATAGTAACTGACCCACTCTGTGATATAGAATATCTGAAGTTTTATTATTTAATTAATGTGCATATGTATTTTATTATGAAATTATTAGCTTCTTGATTTTGTTATTTTAAAATATCAATCAATATCAACTTTCTATCGTTGCCTAATGATAGCTACCATTATGTAATAATTGCCCAACCAGTACAGCAATATATGGAATTAAGAATTTGTTTTAATTTCATTAAATTTAAGCAGACGATATCTCCGTTACAATGATGCAGCATTTGTTATTTCAGTCTCAGTTGGGATGCCTGTTCCTATTGAAAAATGTGCTCAATGCTGAGTTCAAAATTATCTCTCATAGGACAAATGGCAATTCATTTTTTCAAATCTGCAAGGAATGAACATCATTTTTCTGTAATCTCAGCTGAACAAGTGGTTATACACATTTATTTTCACTTAGAGTGAAAATACACTGGACTTGACTATTGTAATAAAGAGTCATGATTGTACTCTCTTCTGTTGCTTATTTGGAAGCTTTCATGTACATTTAATATTTTAATCCATTTACAGTATTTTCTACTTAAATATTTTGAGGTTAGTTGCAGTCCACATAAATATCACTGAGAAAGAACATTTTCCTTAAAATCTGCTGGGTGGGTGTCTGTGCAGAACTGACCAACTGTGGGAAGTATTCATTGTATTCTGCAAATTCTCTGGCCACTCAGCTTCTTTTGTCTGGATAGCAGAAATGTTTTGGGAAAACAACTGCATGTAGATTCAGGTGAATGCACTTGAGTCACCTAAGAAGTCAGAAAACTTCAACTTGATCATTATATTAATCCTGAATAATTACTGTGGCAGTAACGTAATGCATTTGTTCATAATTGAAAATGAAAATTAAATCAAGAAAGAGAAGTCTAGACTTTAATCTTAATATCTTTTAAAAGCTTGACTTGTGTCTTTCTTTGGCAAGCATGCTGACAAATCAAACTTTTGTCCTATGATCTCTCTCTTCTAGGGATGCTGAGACATTACTGTTATCAAATCTGACTACAACTTGAGAAAATAAGGGTAAACAACATGTCCTATACTTACTACAGAAACCATATATAATGGAACAGGTAATTCATTGCAGATTGAATAGTTCTGTTGAAACATCAGATCTCAATGATATTTCCTAGGTCTGGTAACGTGCGTTAGGAGCTCCTGGCTGAGAACTAGATGTTCACCAGCCTCTCCTGCTTGGCTTCCTTTTCCTTCCTCGTTGTTTTTCTCATTCCTCCTGAGATTTGACTTCTAGCAGGAAAAAATACAGATGTAGAAGCTTGAAGGGGAAAATGGAGCATAGGCTTCTTGTAAAGCTAATGGGCAGGTGGTAGTGCCTCTCTTGGGTAAAATGTCTCTGTGTTTGCACAATTCCTTTTCCCTTCCCTGATTTTACAGAAAACTTATGTGATTTCTCCATTTAAATGGATTCTTTCATATTCTTCAGAAACAGCAAAACCAATGCCACAATAAAACCCTAAAAGATTAAACTGTCCAAGTTAGGAGTTAGGATTCCATGTTAATTATTTTTTATGTGTTCTGGAGCCCCCAGCACAAGAAGGACATGGAACTGTTGGAGAGAGTCCAGAGGACGGCCACAAAGATGATCAGAGGACTGGAGCACCTCTGTTATGAGGACAGGCTGAGAGAGTTGGGGCTTTTCAGCCTGGAGAAGAGAAGGCTTCGGGAAGACCTTATAGCAGCCTACCAGTATCTGAGGGGGGCCTACAGGAGGTCTGGGGAGGGGCTGTTCACAAGGTCTTGTAATGGCAGAACAAGGGGGAATGGGTTTAAATTGGCGGAGGGGAGATTTGAACGGGATGTTAGGAAGAAATTCTTCACAGTGAGGGTGGTGAGGCACTGGAACAGGTTGCCCAGGAAGGTTGTGTCTGCTCCCTCCCTGGATGTGTTCAAGGCCAGGCTGGATGAGGTCTCGAGCATCCTGATCTAGTGGGAGGTATCCCTGCCTGTGGCGGGGGGTTGGAACTGGATGATCTTTGAGGTCTCTTCCAACCTAGACCATTCTATGATTCTGTGATTCTATTTTCTTGCAGTCAAGTGGAAAGTTTTGAAGGAAAAAGGATTAAAATTATATCAAATGTTCCTTGAACTCAGAATAGTTTACAATAATACAAACTCTCTTCTTGTCCTTCCTTCCCTTCCTTCTCATAAAGCTCTGCAAATTATATGGTGTTATTTTTCAGTAGTAGAGTTCCTTAACTGGCTCCAGATATCCTCAGATAAATACTATTAGAGAAGACTTATATAATTTTGCTGTGACCCCTCATTAAACATAATACTTAGAGCTTAAAGCAACTACAGCAGCTGCAAAAATCTCTTGGTAACAGACCTATGCAGGAAGTTTCTGCATACCTGGGTTTGTTTTACATACATTCATAGAGGCTGTGAGTAGGGTATAGTAATAGCTAAAGCAGAACGTTCCTCTTTTGATTGATTTACCATGAAAATTTTCTGTTGCATTCAATAGATATACATTTATCCATTAAGGTTTAATGCCAGATAAATCAAGCATAAAATGAAGCCAATGATTTAATCATTCTCAACCAGTGGAACTATTGGTGAAATCAGTGGATAGAAAGTCAGTGCATCATCAATCTTGAAATAATAATGAATGCAACCGTAATTCCAGATCAGAGAAAAAAAAAATCTATATAAAGTAGGCATATGTGAAGAATCTAAATTAGTAGCTATGCTACATTATAGTATAGTAAACAAACAAACAACAACAAAAAACAGTTTAAATACTTCTACAGTCAGGTTTGGTTTATCTACAGTTGGGAAAGGGGAAATGGCTGAGATAATCTGAAAAATAAATGTAATACTAAATGTAATATCTGGTCTTGATGAATTAAATTAATACAAAAAACAAAGTTGAAGCCTAATGAAAAAGTGTGTATTCCATAGTTAAATAACAGTCCACATATTTCACATTCAACCATAAAAATGTTTTGTAGTGTTCAGTGGTGCAAGTTTGAAGGAGCAAGACTTTTGACTAATTTTGTTCACTGTGATGAATAAACACATTACCATATTACAGAATAAAATTTTGAGAGTAGACTGTCTTAACACAAAACATTAACTAAAAAATTAGAAAAAAATAGACTATTGCTATAAAGGAAATTAATGTATGCTTAAGTCTTTGTGACTCTAATAGTATTACAAGTATAGAAGTGATACAAGTATAAAGAAATGGTGCTCTAACTAATCACAATCAGTGGACCAATACAGTAAAAGTATTTAAATATATTCTTATGCAGTTATATTAGACACATTTTAAATAAAGTATTATTCTTCCTCCCAATTAATTTAAACATACTTAAAATAATTAATTCAATAAAATATAGAGACACTGAAAATCTGGTTTAAATTTTTCCTTCATTGCAAAAACAATGAGATTAGACAAATATTTTTTTTCAGTTGCCGATCTACATATTTAATAAGATGACTACTTTTAAAAGATGTTTACAGCAGAAGCTTCTCTAAACTCCTGTTTCTTAATTAAATTAACAAAAAAAGTTAATTCAGCCAAATTCTGCTGTGGAGTTTACATTATGCTCTATTGAGCATCAATGCATTTCAATAAATTAATATACAATATTTTTTAAAAATCAATCTCCATCCACTTGAAAAGAGAAGTATTTTAGCACTATTTTTACACAGAAATACATTTCTGCAGTTTCAACAAGAGAAAAAGTTGCTATTGAACAGCTATTTGAAGGGTAAGATGAAACAGGGTAAGTCTGGTGTCCTCTTCAGACATGTACATTACATCTAGCAGACTTTTGAAAACTATTAAATAAGATATTTTAGAATTAGAAAGAATGCTTAAGGCATTTATTAAGACAAAGGGAATTTTAAATAAAATGTAGTGTTTTAATGCAAACCCTTTAATTAATGAGACTGTCAGCCTCATAGGTTTTTATCCAATTATTTTATTATCAAATTATAAAATCTGGAAAATGTAAATAAAAAGGAAAATATGTGGGTTTCTTAAGTATATCCATTATGTTTTAATTACACATAGAGTACAGATAAATGTAAAAACAAAAACAAGAAAAAAAGAATCAAAGAAGAAAACTATCGTCGCCCGAAAAATAAAACCCACAAAACCAAACCCTAAACTTAAAACATAACAACCCCCACCCAAAAAAAAAAAAAAAAAAAAAAAGGAGAGAGATGGTTGAATTTTGGAAGATATACAGTTCATAAGACATTGATCAGAGAAGTAAAAATAGATAGAATTAATATCTTGCAGAAAATTATTGTTGAAATGGAAAGTCACTGTAAATCTGTGAAGATGATACTGATAGGCTGTTTCTTTACACTAAAGGGTAAAAGATAAGCTGGGGAGTTTTGAGTATGCTATAATTTGGAGATAACTGTACCCATCAAACTCTAGTAGAAAATCACAATAATCTTTTCTTGAAGATGTGCTACGTTTTTCCAGAATCAAATACATTTCCAGACTTCATTTCAGCTCCTTCATGAACTGCTCAGCTAGAGTTCTCAGTTGCTCAAAATATCTGATGCTATAAGCTGTTCACCATCTATGTCTCTCAGGCTACATTTTAATTTTGTGGTGGTTTGTCCCTGGCTGGGGGCCAAATGCCCACCAAAGCCACTCTATCACTCATCTTAGATAGAGAGGGGAGAGGGGTAAGTGTAACAAATGCCAATTACAAGATAGAAGCAATTTAATTATAATGATAGACAAAGCAATAGACCATTCAGAAATCAAACTAAAGAGAGATGTTAATCTCTATTTCCCATCAGTAGATGGCTTTCTACACATAATGGGTTCTCTGGAGGACAAATGCCACAGACAAATTTCCCCCACATTTCCTTCTTTCAATTTGTTCTTATGTCTGTACTGATGTCATATGGCATGGAATACCTGTTGGGCCACTTTGGCTCATCTGGCTTGGCTGTGTCCACTCACAAAATCTTGTCCACCCTTCATTGTACTCTCAGGGTGAGGAAATGTTGGAAAACAACATCCTGGATGCTTGTTCAGAAGCAACCAAGACACTGATAGTGTTACAGTACTTGTGGTGGTTCAGTAGTATCTGCCCCCCACCACACCTTTGAAATAACCCAGGCTAGAAATCAGTCAGCTGGAAGTTAATAAATGAAGCTTTATATTACATCTTTGCACAAGTAGATATTTACAATATTTTACAGATATATACAATATTTTACAGATATATAAAATGTAAAGGTAATAGAGGAAGCCCACACCCCTCCCAGAGATCAGAATCCCCAAGAGGGGCTCCAAACCACCCTAGCATCTTCACCCCACTACCTAATCTTATCCCACTTTCTGTCTTATGTGCTGGGTAAGCGAGGAAGATTGGCCAGGGTGGTTAAGGAATAGGAAACTGGTTAGTGGAGTTACACAGATCCAGCTAGAAAGCAGGGAGGGAGAGAGAGAGAGATGCAACAGTCCCAACGGCTCAAACATCTCTGTCTTATGTATGATATGGTTCTAGCTCTTATGCAATTTCAGTAAACCTATGAGTGGAGTAGACATCACAAATGTCTTCCTTTTTCAGCCTATAACCTAATTTCTCATTAAAATCCTCCAATTAGTTCAAACCAGCACAGTACTGCAAAACACAGCACTACAGAGATGCTCTGAGGAGAATTAACCAAATATAATCATTTTGATTAACTTTATTTCAAACTGGTGTAGTGTTTGTATTTAACAGCCACTGAATATGCTGTACTGTATTCCAGTACAGAACAATATACACCATTTTAAGTTCTCTTATCTCTCTAAACCAAAAAATTCAAATGTTATTTGAGTTAGAAAATACTTTTAAGATCATTGAGTCCAACCATTATCTAACCTTAGTAAGTCTAGTGCTGTACTGTGTTACTTAGCACCATATATACAAGTCTTGAAAACCTCCAAGGATGAGGATTCAAACGCCTCCCTGGGGAGCCTATTCCATTGTTCGACAACCCTTTCCATATAAAAAGGGACAGTGCAATTGGAGGACATGTTCTCTCATCCTGTCATTTTTCACTAGAGAGAAGAGACCAACATTCACCTCCCTACAACCTCGGTTCAGACACTTGTAGAGAGGGGTACGGTCTGCCTTCAGCCTTCTTTTCTCTAGAGTAAACAACCAGAGCTTCTTCTAGTCTACTTACATAAGACCTATTCTCCAGTCTTTATTTTATTATGTTGTAATGTGCAGAAAAACTTTCAATAAATTTTTGATTATAAAAGACTTTTTAAAAATAAATAGCCAAAATCTTGGTGTTGTGGGTTAGATTTAGACTCCAGTGAATTGAAATTTCCCCCCTGAGTAAATTGCTAAACAAACTCAGAACTTGGAAGCAAAAATTAAATTTTTATTTACAAAAAGTGGGCTAAAATATAGCAGTGTAAGATACAATGAACATGTACAAAATATATTTACATATATTTAAAATTCAACAACAATATAAAGGACCCCCTTGTACAATAATTCAGCTTTCCCACTTGTCCCAGGCAGCCCAGAGGGACTGCTAGCAGTCTCCCCTGCCCTCCCCCTAGTCTTTCCCTTCCTGGGACCTTACAGACACAATTATGAATCAGTTGAGCCAGTAGGTCAGAAGGGAGATAAGGAGCCATGCAAGCAAGTAAATCTGCAGAGAGAAAAGGAAAAAAAAGGATTAGAGCATATTTGTGCTACAAAGTATAAGCAATTCAGCAAACAAATCAGATGATATAAACCTATCAGTTATTATTATTCTGTGTCCTATTATTAATTTTATTTACCTTTTACTAAAAGTTTATGGAAAATTTCTATTCTTGATTGCCATTAGGAATTAGGATAAAGTGTTTGCTCTAAACCATAACAGTCCACCTTTTAAATATCATTTCATTGTTTGCATTAAGTCATCCATGTAATGGGAAAACAATATTTATAATGATCAGCAATAAAGTCCAAATTTTTCATTTCATTCTTAATTCTGGTGTCCTGGCAGGGCATAGATCCTGCTAGATTAGTTTGGTCATTGCCCCTCCTGTCATTGTAGGGTTCAGGAGTTGAGTTGAGGAGCAGACAAAACAAACAATGGAGGGTTGGCTTCAGTAAGCCTACCCTAAGGGGGCAGCAACCCAGCACCGTAGTCAGGTGTATTTTACAGCCCCATATGTGCCTATTCCCTTTTTAGGAATACATGTATAACTCTCACGGGGCACGATATTTTGAATTTGTTGGCTCAAACTTCTGCTGCTTGTGCCTACTGGCCAGCTTGATTTTCAAAATGCATTTTATAGGGGAATGATTTGAAAAAGGCCACTTTTATATCTTTCTCAAGCCTTTCTTCAGAGATTCTGGGGTGACTCTGGAATGTTACAGTGATTCCGGCAGTGAACACCTAGAGGCTTTCCCCCATTAGTGGTTTATTAACTGGGTTCCTGCCTGCAGAAAAAAAATAATATTCACAGCAGCTAAGTGATTGCAGAGGTAGCAGCTTTATGGTGACTCAATTTTCCTCACCTTCCCTCTGCCCTCTGGATATTTTGTATTTTACTCTCAAGGTCATAATTGTGGTTTTTGGAAGTGTCTTTGTAAAAGAAACATACCAGGGAGAACAGCATGTCGTATTTGGGCAATAGTTATTACTAAGGCTCCATTAGCTATAAAACTTAGACTAGTATTAGACTCATTGAGCAAGCATGTTTGGTCCATCTTGTGACCACAACAGGTACTGCCTGTTGTGTTTTCCTGTTTTCCACATTTCTATGTTCCAAGTTCTGACTGCTTAGACTGTTTAATTCTGCACTTATAAATGCCTTTTGAGTAAATACTTGCTGTTGACCAAGAATCCAAATCAATTCCACATGAGCTGGTGAAAATTTGAATATAAGTAAAGTATAATTAATATTTGTAATTCATAATTTGATATTAATCATAACACCAAGGTGTCTCAGATGTAGGTTAATTCAAAGGTTTAGGAAACAGGAAACAGGAAAATAGTCTGTCTCTTCACAGACAAGAAGAAAACAGTCTCCCAGGTGACTTAGGGTTGGTACTCATGTACTGCAGATTCCTTTGGGCTCCATGTTGTACATGAAACAGAAACTTCTAACAAGTTGTATTATATACTCTGAATTCAAACTCTCTCAGCTAAAGTTAGGTTTCTCTGTGGAACACACTGAATTTCACCGTTCTCTTGCATTACACTGTATGTATGACTAGAACCTTCTGCAGACACCACACCTCAAACAGGCTTGGCCTCACACGAAGGAGAAGATACACAGTTTTTCCTAACATTATTTTCATGTACAACAGGAACTTTATCACCATCTGCTGTTTGTTCCAAATCTGATTGTGCAGGTCCTGCTCTGTTTACAGAACTTCTACTATTTACCAATCAGGTTGCTTCTGCTAAATGTTTGCCCCAGATTTTCAGTTTCACCCCCCATTACATTTCAACATTTCAACACTTCAATATTTCAGCAAACCATTACAGTATTCAATCTTTCCTGAAGCTGGTGCATAGTAGGGAATGTGATATATCCACACAATGCCATGCAATTTGGCACAGTCTTTTATGAGATTGGTTTTTAAATGAGTTCCATTGTCTGATTTGGTTCTCTTTGGAGTACTGTCTCTCCACATGATTTGTCTTTCCAGACCAATAATGTTGTTACGTGCAGGAGCACGTGGAACTGGATAGGTTTCTAGCCATCTGGTGCTTGCTTCTACCATAGTTAGCACGTATTGCTTACCAGTCCAAGAACAAGACAGAGCGATGGGACCAGTGCTGTTTAACATCTTTGTCAGTGACATGGACAGAGGAATCGAGTGCAACCTCAGCAAGTTTGCAGATGACACCAAGCTGTGTGGCACAGTTGACTTGCTAGAGGGCAGGGATGGCATCCAGAGGGACCTGGACAGGCTGGAGAGGTGGGCCCAGGCTAACCTCATGAAATTTAACAAGGCCAAGTGTAAGGTCCTGCACCTGGGTCGCCGCAATCCCAAACACAAATCCAGGCTGGGTGGTGAGTGGGTGGAGAGCATCTCTGAGGAAAAGGACCTGGGGGTCTGGGTGGATGAGAAGCTCAACATGAGCCTGCAGTGTGCACACACGGCTCAGGCAGCCAACCGTGTCCTGGGCTGCATTAAGAGAGGCATTACCAGCAGGGAAAGGGAGGGGATTCTCCCCCTTTA
>VWZI01000991.1:23016-76884 GCA_013396835.1 Psilopogon haemacephalus
ATTCTATGATTCTATGATTCTATGATTCTATGATTCTATGATGTAATTCTTTCATGCTTCACCATACTTGTACTTTGACCACCGCTCACCATACCATAAGGGCTTGATATGTTTAGTCTGCTTAATAGCAGCACAAATGTCACAGTCATATATGATTTGCATCATGGTGTCCATGGATATGTCAACTGATCTGTCACGTGCCCATTGGTAGGTTGTGTGCCTACCTTGATATCTAAATGAATCATGAGCCCGCTAAGTTAAGAACAGTTCACCTCAATATTTCCAGTCAAGATCACAGTTTGTATCTACTTGTGAAACTCTAGCAGCTAGATGTGCCTGATCGTTGTGTTGGCATTCCTCAGTAGCTCTGCTCTTAGGCGTATATGTGTCTATGTGTCACACTTTCATTGAAAAGTTCTCAAGATAAGTAGCAATGCCACAGATCAGCAGCCTGAATATACTTTCCTTTCCTTTCCTAAGTATTCTTTTCCCAGTCCTTTAGATAACCCCACAAAGCATTGTCTACCATCCACAATTCACTGTAGAGGTAAAGTATAGGAAAATTTTCACATTCATGTACATTGGGAGCAATCTGGACTTCTTTTACTTCAGCAAATTGTCTGGATTCACCTACTCCATCTCTTGCTCCTGTAACTCTTCTTGTAGGACTCCAAACTGCAGACTTCTGTCTTCCTTTATTCCAAACAAGTCAACAGGAAACATCTGTAAATAAAGCATAGTTATTTTCCTGATCAGAGAGACCACCATAAGGAGAAGCTTCCTCAGCACTAGTTACTCTCTCCTTTGGAAGTTTTGTACAGTCTGTGCCTTATGGCCAGTTGGTAATCACTGCCACTAGACCAAGTGTTTCAAGACATCCACTTAGTCCAGGTTACATCTGTTGCATTATATAGAGATGAATGTTTTCCTTTAAACATCCAATTCAGAACTTGTAATCTAGGAGCTAAAAGAAGCTGTGGCACAGTTCAAATTATTGCACAAGATTATTTTACTGCTTCAAAGACTGCTAATATCTCTTTCTCTGTTTGGGTATAATTTGCCTCTGGGCCTCTATATTATCCATGTGTGTCACCTGGAGCAACCTGCTATAGGGTCCAAGTTGGACTTACTATTAAAGTCAGTTTATGAATGGGAACCAATGAGACACAGTTAGTTCAGACCTAATAGACAACCTTAATTTACCATCATCAGTTACTGTTCCAAAAGGCCATTTCTAAACTTTGGGATCTTTGAAATTCTCTTGTCTCAAAAAGTCAATTATCAGAATGCAAGGCACATCACGGCCAGTTAAAATAATATGCTTATTCCACTTGCAAAGACAACCAGCCTGGATGGGTGAGGAATTTATGAAGGAATTAAGGCAAAAAAGAGGGAATATCAATTTTGGAAAGAGGGGGAAGTTTCCCAGGAAAAAAATAAGGATGTTGCCAGGTTATGTAGGAAGAAAATTAGAGAGGCAAAAGCCCAGTTAGAACTTAGGCTGGCCACTAGTGTGAATGATAACAAGAAATGTTTTTATAAATATGTTAATGACAAAAAGATGGGCAAGGATAACCTCCACTCTGTATTGGACAAGGAGGGGAATGTAGTGACTAGAGACCATGAAAAGGCAGAGGAGTTTCTACACCTCAATTTTCAATAGTAAGACAGGTTGTCCTCAGGGCAGCTGTCTTCCTGAGCTGGTAGGTGGTGTCAAGGAGCAGAACAGCACCCCTGTAATCCAGGAGAAAGTAGTTAGAGAGTTGTTGAGCCTCTTAGATCTTCACAAGTCTACGGGACTTTTGCACACTTTGCTAACTGGTGTAATGCACAAACTTTCAGGAATTATTTTAGGAGAAATTGGCAATACTACAAGTAGTATACTGGTTCAAGGTTAAGTGGGAACAACTGCTTTGTTGGTCACCAGTAAAGTTAAGTTTAAAGTGCTTTGTCTATTATCTTTGCAGAAGGGCCCCTGCAACTGGTAATAAACACTGTTTTCTTAAAAAAAAATTTTAAAAAATTAAGGAATTGTGGGATCGTGAGATAAATTTGGCCTTGGCTCACGATCTAAGAAAGCAACCTAACACAGGCCTCTGGTTCCCATAGCAGTACAGTCACATCCCACAAGAGAGTAAAGAGATAGTGAGACATCTGGTTAGGGATAACAGCTTATCACGAAAATTAATACCAAACCTTTGGGAAAAAAAGTTAATGAATCAGAAAACACTCAGATACGCTTTATTGCAGAATCATGCAGCAATTCACCTTTTGCTTCTTACACAGGGACATGGTTGTGAGCATTTTGTTTCTTGCATGTCTTATAGCTGTCTTAAAAGAGGATTGTATAAAATCGTGGATCAAGCGTGAGTTGTTCAAAAGGAAAAAAAAAAGGGGGGAATTGTTGGAGAAGATTTATGAGAAGAGGTAGCTTTATAGTGGTGAACAACTCCTGCTGTCAGGAAAGTACAGTGGAATGCCTGTGAAGTGAAGGCACAGCCAGCATGGATGGAGGGAAAACAGAGATGCAGATGAGGAAAGTTCCTGCTTCTGTTAGCCAGAACTTTCTCAGAAAACTGTGTCGTCATTGTTATGATACTGAAGCCAATCGCCTTGTAGTATTTCACAAACGCCCCCCTGCTTGCTGGCTATAAAGGAAGCTGTAGAATCACTAATAAACAGAACTTGCTTTATCACTCACATTAAGTGGGCTGCTTGGTCCCCCACATCAATGCCTGACCAACCTGATCTCCTTTTATGAGAAGCTGACCTGCCTGGTGGATGTGGGAAAGGCTTTGGATATAGTCCACCTGGACTTCAGCAAGACTTTTGGTTGTAGTAGACTCCTGGCCAAGCTGGCAGCTCATTGCTTGGATAGAGGCAATCTGTGTTGGGTTGAGAACTGGCTGGGTGTCCAGGCCCAGAATGTGGTGGTAAATGGAGCCACATCAAGTTGGCAGCCAGTGTGTCCCAGTGGTGTGTCCCAGGCATCAGTGCTGGGCCCAGTCCTGTTCAATATCTTTACTGATGAGGGTTTTGAGTCCAGCATCAGTAAGTTCACAGATGTCACCAAGATGGGGGCATGTGTCAATCTGTTAAAAGGTAGGAGGGCTCTACAGAGGGACCTAGACAGGCTGGACATATGGGCACAGTCCAATGGCCATGAGTTTAACAAGTCCATGTGCCGGGTTCTGCACTTTGACCACAACAACACCATGCAGCATTACGTGCATGGGACAGAGTGGCTGGAGACCAGCCACACAGGGAGGGACCTGGGGGTACTAGTCAACAGCTGACTGAAACTGTGCCAGCAGTGCACCCAGGTGGCCAAGAAGGCCAAAAGCATTTTGGACCAGGGAGGTCATTCTTCCCCTGTAGTCAGCGCTGATTAGGCCACACCTTGAGTACTGTGTCCAGTTTTGGGCCCCTCAGTTTTAGAGAGATGTTGAGGTGTTTAAACATATCCAGAGAAGGGCAATGAGGCAGGTGAGGGGCTGTTCAGCCTAGAGAAGAGGAGGCTCAGGGGAGACCTTATTGCTCCCTACAACTATCTGAAAGGAGGCTGTAGCCAGGTGGGGCTTGATCTGTTCTCCCAGTGATAGAATAAGAGGACACAGTCTCAAACAGGGCAAGGGCAGATTTAGGCTGGGTGTTAGGAAGAAGTTCTTCATAGAAAGAGTGATTGCCCATTGAAATGGGCTGCCCAGGGAGGTGGTGGAGTGACCATCCCAGAAGGTGTTTAAGAGGAGGCTGGATGAGGTACTTAGTACCATGGTTTAGTTAATTAAAAGGGTTAGGTGATAGGCTGGACTCAATGATCTTAGGGGTCTTTTCCAACCTGGTTAATTATGTGATTCTCATTCCCAGTCAGACTTATTTCAGCCTGCAGCTTAGTCAGCTCTTGAAACTCACCAGTGATTCCTGAAATCACTGTCCCTTTAGAATTTGATGGCATTAGGGTACATTGAGCACTGGTGTCAACTAAGGCCCTGTATTTTTGAACCTTTGAAGTGCCAGGCCAGCTAATGAACACATCTCAATAAATCATATTTTGTCCTTCTAAATCCCTATCTTTTACAGATTTATCTGAGAATCTTAGGAAGAGTAGTTTGCATGCAGTATCTTATTCCCAAAGAGCAGTGTGTGATAGGAAACCCTTTAGACTCCATAATAATAATTTTAAAAATTATAGTTGATGGATCTGCTTTGTTTACAATATCCTGATCTCAATGAAGAAAGATGGAAATGGGACCTTTGGGTTCTCAATGATGAATTCGATAGTACTGGCATATGTAATTGGATTCTGATCATATGTTTATGATTATCTTTCCTGATAATTCTTCTTGCCTGTTGCAAAGTATTGTTAATGAAGAACTGAGAAAACAATTTTCTCTTTCTTGAATGGATGAATTAGAAAGCAAGGTACTCTAGTGCCTGTAATAAAGATAGGCTGAAAATTTATGATGAAGGAAGCGTTGCAGTGAAATTTCAGGTATTTTATACAGTTAACAATAACATGTACAGAAGGTTGAAGAAATGTTGAAAAATTTGTAAAGGAAAATGAATAGTGAAAAAAAGGGGAAAAGGAAGAATGCAGGCATCAGTAGGTATCTTTGCACACTGATTTTAGAAAAATCTGCATTTCTTTTCTCTTTTCTAAATGTGTCTTCATTTAAAGGTGCAGTGGGGGAAGACAGAGCTCTAAAATTACTTTCAAAGTAATTAAAGGAACCCCACACAGAGAAAGGATTGGATAGAAATGCAGAATATATTAAAAGATTAAATGAAATATGCTGATAATAACTATAAACTACAGTGCCAAACTGTGCAGAAGCATAAGAAATACACACAGAATCCCACCAAGCCCAAACATTCTCCAAACCTCACTCCAAACAGACTAAACCCCTCAGTAATCTTTCTTCTCCCAACAGGGATTCACCATAAGCCCCTTCCAAAATGCTAGGCTAATTCAGGCAGGGCAGGCCCAAACTACAGCTCACTTTAGTCAGGCCAAATAGGCCTGTGATATTCTGCCATCATTACCAGACAGGAGAGCCTATCTGCCTGGGAGGAGAGGGAAGGAAAAGAAAGAATAGGCTTTGCTGTCAGCCTAAATAAAGACAAAAGAATTATGGAGTGAAATACCTAAGGATTATAATTTCCTATCTACTCCTGGCTGCTCTTAAAGGTCTGTACTCTGGTACTGGCACTAAAAGTCATAAGGCTCAACCCAGGAAAAAACGTGTGGCAGGGCACACCCAAGTCCCTGCCCCACTGGAAGTTTGAATGGGGTGCAAAATGGTTTTCCTCCCCCCCCACTTCTGGAGGTTTGGAATGTGGAAAGAAGTAGGCCTGAAATTCCTTATCCCACCCCCTGTGATCTTGAACAGGAAAGAAACAAATCATCCCAGGATATATATATATATATGTCAACTAGACACATTGTCTAGTTGAATCTTGAGTCGGACCTTGAGTCGGATCTTGAGGAGCATCTGGAAGAATATTGACAAGAAAGCACATGATCCCTTCTTTTGCACTGTCATGTCATGCCTTCCTGCTGCAAGAACCTGCCTCTGCGGTAAACTGCTGTCATTTGTGGCAACACCACGGAGCACCCCGGCTTTTCCCTGCATTGCTTCAAAATCTTGTCTTTGTGAAAGCCGTATCTACAGTCACTTTGGACTTTGGCTGGCATTGGACTCTGTATCATGTTGATCTACTGCTGGATTGTAATTCACAACTCCAGACACTGTCACAAAAGACACTGCCGCAAAGGAGCCAAGGGACCACCTCGAAATTCCTACTCCACCACTGTGAGTAGCACAGATGTACACTAAGGGCTCCGCATCGCCTTTTGTTTGTAAGTAGGACAAAGCTGTTTTATGCCCAAAATTTTCCAATTTTCTGTTTTTTTCTAAATTGCCTGAAAAGCATCTTTGTGAAGATTTTTCTGAATTAATTAGAACCCAAATTTAAACTAGTGTGTTCATAGATTGTGGGTGAGGCTTTTAGAAATTATAAAAACTACATAATTTATAATTCCTGCCTTGTTAATTGCCCACAATCAATTAAAAAATGTTACAAATTTGATGTTTTATATTGACATAAATTAATTGAACTGGATTCAACATTTCTATTTAAAATAATTACTTGAATTTGAAGGAAGAGGTGTTCTTCATGTACATGTTCTTAGGTAGGATGTAGGGAAGAGAGGGAAGAGCTTAAACAACATGAACTGATGGTATAGGAATCCTACATTTCTGCAAATCAGACTACAAGATCATTTTCAAGTTGATTCTCCAGAATATCTTTTTTTTTTTTTTTTTATGTGTGTGATATTTTTATTTGCATCAAGAATGAGGCAAAATTAGAGTTAACATTCTTTAGGGCAGCTTTAAATAGGGTAACTAGGAGACATTTCTGTCTGCACCTACAAATCCCTGCCTCAGGCAATACAGGGCTTTAACATTATTCTTCTTCTTAAAAGAGAGGTTGTCCCACATAGAATAACCTTGTTCAGTGTGCTGGCTTAATGTATTTCAATATTTATGTCAAAATGCAATAGTCTTTAATGAAGAAAACATGACTAAGTAATTAACTGTTGCCTGCACTAAAGAAATACAAAAATATTTATGGAGCAGCTATTGATATAATAAAAATATTTGAATATTTATCCTAAGGGCTCAAGAAGTTCAGAATTCAGTTTCAGCAGTTTTCAGAGTATTTACAGAATTTTATTATTATGTATAAATATTTACTAAATAAGTCAAAGTTGTAGGAGATACTGTAATGACAAGGTACAATAAAATTAAATGGCTAGAAGCTGAAGCAGAAAAAGTTAACTATTAAAACAATCACAATCTTATAGTAAGGCTAATTAATAATTGAAGCAATAAAGATTGAATTGATTTTTTTTAGAGGCAACTTCACATTTTCAGGATCCCAAGGGCATGATAGAGAGATTTCTGATACATTAATTATATCACAAGAAATTTCTCAAATTACAAGCAAGTAATAAAATGAAGAAAGATCCTGTTCTTCTAATAATCAGTAAATTGACTGCTACTTCACAGTTCAAAATGTAGTTTTCACATTGCACGTTTTCTGAGGCTGGGGCTCTGTGTACCACACGTAGCAATAACTGTGTCATGAGGGAAGATAATACTTCTTGATATAATTTAGGAATTACCAAGTGGCACAGGGTGAAAATTGTACAAAGTTTATGAATGACAATGCATCTCAGTTGCTTTAATATTTGGTGCACAAAAATTCATATGTTTGAACTGATTTTTTAACAGAAAGCTTACCATTATTTCAGATGTCTTCTCCTTTTGAGTGCACTAGAGGATACCAGACAAAGAGCAATGAGATCTTTATAAAATGGGGATAAAACCAAACCAAACAAAAAAACAAAAACAAAACAAAAAAAAAAACAAACCCACACCAAACAACCTCCTGACAACCAAAAAAAAACCCCCCCTCAAAAAAATCACAAAACCAAAGCAAATAAAAAACCTACACAAATAAACAAAACCACCCAAAAAAACAAAACCCACTCAAACAACTATTTGCTTTCCCCCAGTGTTTTCTAGCCCACAGCTATAAAAAACTCTTTCAAGGGTCTTGTTGTGGCAGGAAAGTGTAGCAGAACACTCCCACACTTCCATCCATGTTCAGAAAAAAGTCATATGAGCTTGGTGACATTTATTACTAAAATATAGCTTTGTAACATGGATAAATGTCTTCAATGGCACTGTTTCTATTTGTCTCCTTCTGCAATCTCTCTACACGGATTTTCTTATAGAAGACAGTATTGTACCAAAAATGTATTACCATTCTTACTGTGACATCTGTGACTTGAGCTGTTTGTTAAGCTTATATCTTCTCTGCACTGCACCTTTGCTCTTTTATGATTGTCTATTACCTTCCATGAATTCCATGCAATATATGTCATGTTTCTGAGTCCTTGTTAAAAAGTAATACTGTTTCAAATATTTTATTTCCACAACTTTAAAAAAACATGTGCAGATGACTTCACAAGGAATTTTACGTTTTTATCAAAGCTAATTTATTACTTGAAAATTACACTATCCTCTTCCACTTCATACTAAGGAAAATATGCTGACCTTGCTTGTTTTTATGGAAGAAATTTACAATTAAGATATTGCCTAGAGTCTTTATAACTTAGGTAAATTTTGCAAGAATTATCCATATTACAATGTTGACAACTTTGAAAGAATAAACACAAACCAGTAGGAGTTCCATCTTCTATTAGATAAATCTAAATACTGTATTCTGAAAATAATTGAATGTACTTTAAAGGTTAAGTAAGCAAGATATATTTTTTCTTACTATTTCTATCTAAAAATGCAACTTTATTGTATGTCAGTATAAGTTTTTGTGGCTTGATTCAGAATAAAAAACCTTCTGGAGAATAATGAATGAACTTGAAATACCATATTTAAGGGACAAGATACCACACGTTGGCTGCAAGAGTGTGACCTACCTATACTCTGCTATTCAGGGTTTTTTGACAATATGACTTAGGAATATTCCAATATGAAAACAGTAAGTACAATCAAAATTAAATTAGAGATGCTTCTGCAGCTTATCACAATTTTTCTGTTATAAGACCTCATTCCCATACATAAATTTGGTTACATTCCTCTGTAACCAAAGGTGTGATAGCAGTATGAAGTACAGGAATACATGGAATGAGTAAAAGAAGACACTAGTCTTGTTGGATAAAAGTTGGTCAAAAAACTGTATTCTGTAGAATACTGACTGAAGCACTTTGCCAACACTCATTTCTTTTGCTGGATGCATTATGGAGTGAGAAAACTAAAATATTTAATTTCAGACCATATTTGACAATAAAAGGTTCTTTCATGCTTGTATTGCCAAAATACAGTAAAATAGTTTGACAATTGTGTATTTTCTGGATATAGATATTTTGTAATGTAATGGATAGTTATTTGTAATGTAATGGAAGAATATATAAGAACATTTCACTTGTCCAAGGCAGCAACATTTTTTCTCAATTTCCAGTTTAATGTATCTGCAAAATAAAATCCATTCAAACATTTTAAGAATCTGACTTGGTTAGAAGAAAATCTAGATTAATTAACCTAAATTACAGACTGTTGTTATATCTATATCTATATCTATATCTATATCTATCTATATATCTATATCTATCTATCTATCTATCTATCTATCTATCTATCTATCTATCTATCTAAATACTAAGCCCATTTAAGTGGAACTGACTCATTAAGTCATAATCTTGCATTTAAGATCCAATTTGGATTGAGTGTAGGCATCCTTTTTTTTTCTTGTTAATAGTTCATAGATCTTCTATCCACAGTGCTTGCTCTGAAATCCCTAGGTTTTCCCTATTCAAACTAAGGATCAATAGTCCTTTTCATTTTTATAGTATTCAAACAGGAAAGGACAGAGATCTCCAAGAATCTCTTATTGGATTGTACTTTCCATTGGGAAGCAATTATTTGGTCCTTAGAGTTTTTATTTTCATAGAATCATAGAATGGTTTAGGTTGGAAGGGACCTCATCAAGTTCCAACCCCCTGGTGGGAGACCTCCCACTGGAACAGGTTGTGCAAGGCCTCATTTAACCTATCCTTGAACACATCCAGGGAGGGAGCAGACACAACCTCTCCAGGCAACCTCCCTGGGCAAGCTGTTCCAGTGTCTCATCACCCTCACTGTAAAGATCTTCTTCCTAAAATCCTGTTTAAACCTCCCTTCTGCCAGTTTAAACCCATTACTCCTCATCCTGTCATTAGAAGACATTGTGAATAGTCCCTCCCCATCCTTTCTGTACCCTTCAGATACTGAAAGGCCACTACAAGGTCTCCATGAAGCCTTCTCTTCTCCAGGCTGAAAAGACCCACCTCTTGTAGCCTGTCCTCAAAGCAGAGGTGCCCCAGTCCTCTGATCATCTTTGTGCCCCTCCTCTGGGCTCGTTCCAACAGTTCCATGTCCTTCTTGTGCTGGGGGCTCCAGAGCTTCACACAGTACTCCAGGTGGGGTCTGACAAGAGCAAAGGGGGAGAATCACCTCCCTTGCCTTGCTGTCCACACTTCTCTTAATGCAGCCCAGGACATGGTTGGCTGTCTGGGCCACACACACACACTGTCAGCTCATGTTGAGTTTTTCATCAACACAGATCCCCAGGTCCTTTTCCTCAGGACTGCTCTCGAGCCACTTGCCACCCAGCCTGTATTTGTGCTTGGGATTATGCTAACCCAAGTGCAGGACCTTACATCTGGCCTTCTTGAATGTCATGAGGTTGGCCTGAGCCCACCTCTCCAGCCTGTCCAGGTCCCTCTGGATGATATTCCTGCCCTCTAGCAAGCTGACTGTGCCACACAGCTTTTTTTTTTTTTTTTTCTTGTCTTATTCTTTCTGTGCAATATTATTTGTTTAAAATTCCTCCTGCTGTCATAATGCAATAATGGTCAATTGTCACAACCTTAAACTTATTTACTATTTGAGGTAGACCAACACATTTTAAACTTTGTACCTATTTTAAAAGTTTGTAGCTGGTTATTTTATATATGTGTATATATATATATATATATACACACACACACACATATGCATACACATGTGTGTGTGTACATTTATACATGATTGACAATTATTTATAAATATTCATTAACATATTTAGAAAGTCCCAGAAATTAATCTGTTGATATTAATCACAGTTAAACATCGTTTGGAAACACTCCAATTTCAGGACCACATGGTCCCAGTTGCCTCCCATATTTTGATTTCTGTAGTATAATTACATAGGAAATAAACCTTGATGGGTTGATGAGCTTAATATCTATAAACTGTAGCACTACTCTCTCTGACAAAACATTGCCCAAAATGCCTAAACTAGGGCAAAGAAAGTAAAAAATGGATGCAATGTACGTACTCATAAGAGATAGGAAATTTAGAGCTGAAGTACTGATTAACACTTGTGAACGGTGTCTAGAGGTGTTTGTCTTTTCATTAACACTGTGGTATGTTCAAGCTAAATTAGCTCCTAAATTGGCTAATTTGGACTAATTTAGACTTCTAAATTATCTGCTCAGAATCAAGCTCATGAATCATAAACATATTATGACATTGCGGTTTTCTGAAAGACAAAAATATTAATAACTGAAACAGTGAAAGAATAATCAATAGAGACTGATATCGATCTTTATATCTCCAAAGTTTTCAGGGAATACTAAAATAAAGGCAAATAAACTGCAAATTTAATATTTATACTTACTCCTCTATTCACTTTTAGAATGTTATTAACACGTCTTAGGTTTTTCTGTTTGTTTTTTTGGGGGGAGGGATGTTTTTGAGTTGTTTGCTTGGTAATTTGTTTGTTTGTTTTTTCAAATTAGTTGCATATGATAGCTAATTTTCCTGTCTTTCTAAAAGAAAAATAAATCTACAAAACCATAAAACTAAAAGAGTGGCAAAAGCTTGAGAAATAGCAAGTGTATTGGTTTAAAGCCCAACTACCCCGAGCCCAAAAGCCCAAATGAAAACTCAAAGCGGTTTGGAAGTGAAAAGGGGTATGAAACTTTTAAACAATAAATAAAAGGGAAAAAAAAGGAGGGAGAAAGGGGAAAACGAGAATGCACCAGTGTGGAAATGAGGGAAGGGATACAGAAAACCCGGGAGAAGGGGAAAAGGGAAAGAATACAACCGCGGTGGGGATTTTAGTCCTAAACCAAGATGCGGTGGCTTGGTGGTGCTGAAGGAAAAAACAGCTTGCACAAACAGTTCTTAAATGCAGAGAAGCAGTCCCCATTCTGGCGAGAGAAAAAGGATAATGGTGATCTCCACGCGGTAGGTTTCTGGGCACGTGGATGGGCAGTGGGGAAATGGCAGGCACAGCCTCCGGCATCACGGCAAAGAGGGGAGAGTGAGGGGGGGCTGGGTCCCCCCCTTTATAGTCCAAATCCTAGCAGGAAGTGGGAGTGTCTAACCATGATACCTGGGAGAAAAGGGTCAGCCCACCCCTTGTGAGGAGGGGCCCACCTGGGTAGAGGTCAAACCATCTCTTGGGAAGAGGCAGGGGGTCCCAGGTGGGCTTAACCCTTTACAATAAGATAGCATGTATATTGATTGGTATTCATATTTATTATCAGTAAGAACTGAGGTAGTTAAATTGGTGGAATTAAGTTCTAAATAATTTGAATTTTAATTTAAATGTCAGGATTAAGTAAGTAGTTAAGGGTAATTTATCATTAAAGATATCATAAACACAAGCATACATTCAGTTTAAGACTGAATGGGCAACTTCTTGAATATTTAAAATGTCAGACAAGCTGCAGTGAAGGAATGGCAATGCAACTTAGACAAAGTTCTATCTCCAAATGTCTATATTACTATATTAGTTTTATGAGACCTGTTGAAAGCTGTTATATCACCCATCTCATTGTATTTTTCTCAAGGACAGTTTAGAGGTATATCAAATTGGTTTTCTCTTTATGTTGGCTAGATCACAAAGGAAGATTGTGAGTGGATAATATCCTCACAGCACCAACTTGGACTACTACAGAATAAATCCTCTCATTATTATAATTTGATATTCAATGTATAAATATGATTGCCAAAATAAGCTCCTTATTTGTTTCCAGCCTACTCATCTGCTCTATTGTGATGAAACCTATAATGTATTTTTGACAACTACAACATATCTTTCTCTTTTTGCACTGTCTTTCCTCATGTGTATTAATTACTGACACTTTCACCTTGGCAGACAGACTAAAATTCTCATTCATCCAGGTCTTAGCTAATTAATTTCTTTTCCATAACATGGTCTATTTTTGTATTTAAACAGGATGTTATAAAATAATCTATACCATTAGCTTTACTCCAGATGCTCTCTGGTTTTCTTGTTTTCACTCATTCTTTTCACCTGTGAGATTGTCTGCCACACAAAGGTCACAGTCTTAACATTTTAAGCTGGAGGCCAGCTTCAGGCTGTGAAGCTGGGTTTGCATCTCTCTCCACATTACCTGAGGGCACAGTAACACAAACACAATATGCATTTTTCAACATTCAGTGAATCCATTAGCTACCTTTTTTAATGCTTTAGGAAAAGCATATCCTACTTCACAATGATGATTGTATTCTAGCTAGAGAGTTTTTAAGTATCTTTTAAGTGGGAGTTCTTGGTCACCAGAGGGCATCTACCAGCTGACAATATGCTGAAATATTCTCTACAGTTAAGACATAGTAGGATCATTGTAGAATTTATCACGTTCATGTAATCTCCAGTTCTTTTGTCATGTTGAAATGTTGGTGTTATTCTGTTCTGGTAAAAAGAATGAAAATTTGATCCAAGCCAATCTAAATAGTCTAAGATCAAAATTATGAGTTCCAGAGAAACATTCAAGATTCCCTGATAATTTAAAAGGTGACTATCTTTGATGCTAAAGTTCTGCTAACAGATTTCAATCTTGTGTACATATTTTATTGCAAAAGATTGTTTAAAAGTTAATATTAATTTCATATTGTCTTATCTGTCAGTGAGGGCTGTTCAGAGATTCACTTAATTTTCACTGAAAACAAAGGAAAGAAACTTTACCCATTGTTACCACATTCACAAGATATTTATAAAGAATTTGTTGATAAAGACCATGATTCCAAACATTTTTCTCCCTTTTATACTCTTATCTATCTCAGAACACAAATGTTAATCAGGGAATACAAAAATTTCAATCAAGGTCAAAATGACATTTTTTGCAGTGTTCATGGGACACTTGCATCTCTCAGGAGCTGAATGATCTCTAATGAGATCTGACACTCATATAGAGACAGTATTTTCAGAAAATTCAGAGCAGGAAGAATATATTCACTTAAAAAGAAAACACTGACACCTGGAGTCCTCACAGAACAAAACCCCTAGCAATAATTATCAGCTAAACTTATAATGAATCACTTAGTGAAATTCATTAGAGATTTACATATCAGCACATAGAGAAATAATTCTAAAATCTTGTATGTGAGAAAATGTACATAATATTCTTATAAGATAAGATGAGAATGTTCACTAATAATTTGTAAACTATAGGGGGGGAAACAATAAAATAATTGTCTCTTTTAGAGAAAAGGCACAAAAGTTATATTGCAGCTTTCTAATATTTATTAATTTATACTGTCATATTTATGCTTATACTCAAAGTAACACAATTACAGTTATGAAAATATCCTGTATTTGTAAAACAGTATTGTATACTATCCTAAATGTCTAGCCTGAGCTACCTTCTTAGCATATCTCCATAGACATACACACTTGATGGCAAGGGAAGAAATGAATGAATGATGGCTGAAAGACCATAGGTCTAGAGAAACAAGGAGGTAAGAAAAGCCTTGAAAGAGAGGGAATATCTGTCTTGTTAAAAAGACCATATAAATTTATCAAAATAAGCAGGCTTAGTGGTTATAGACTAACTATAGGTAAACTTTTTGTAAATTATGCTTATTCCAATTGACACACCTCCTAAGATACTCACACCTTTGAAGAAAAGCCTCACTCTTGAACATGTATTCATTGTTTTGAATACTATACCTTTAAGTCAAAGCACAAAATTCACTGACTAATAGAGGAATAGTATACTAATAAGTATGCATTAAATGGGATTTATTATTATGATAGATTTGTGTGATTCAGTGCTCGTTAAGGTGAATCACAGACCTTTCATGGCTGTATTTGCAAATAAGTAATAAAATAAAAATATTTCAGCTTTGTATTATTTTTTATATTATTCAAACCGGGCAAATGACCCCACTTGAGGCACAACACTTTGATAGGGCTGTTCTGTTTCTCTGTTTTATATAACTCTCTTAACAGGAGGTGATACATTTTGGAAACAAAATGATTTCACCATTACTAGCTCATATGTAGAATTTAGAATTTGGTTCCTAAAATGTAGTTATCTAGTGATTTTTATTTGTCTTTATAACACCCGTGACACCCAAGGAACACTGGAAAGGGACATGTAGGACCCATGGGATATCTGCACTAAGCCAAAATCATAGAATCATAGAATGGTTTAGGTTGGAAGAGACCTCAAAGATCATGCTGTTCCAATCCCCCGCCATAGGCAGGGACACCTCCCACTAGATCAGGACACTCAAGACCTCATCCAGCCTGGCCTTGAACACATCCAGGGAGGGAGCAGACACAACCTCTCCAGGCAACCTCCCTGGGCAACCTGTTCCAGTGTCTCATCACCCTCACTGTTTAAACATCCTGTTTAAACCTCCCCTCTGCCAGTTTAAACCCGTTACTCCTCGTCCTGTCATTAGAAGACATTGTGAATAGTCTCTCCCCATCCTTTCTGTACACTTCAGATACTGAAAGGCCACTACAAGGTCTTACTATTGAAAATTGAGGTGAAGAAGGTGTTAAGCTCCTTCATCTTTTCCTCATCTCTAGTTACTATATTCGTTGTCCAATAGAGTATGGAGGTTATCCTTGCCCATCTTTTTGTCATTGATATATTTATAAAAACATTTCTTGTTATCTCTCACACCAGAGGCCAGCCTAGGTTCTAACTGGGCTTTTGTCTCTCTAATTTTCTTCCTACATGACCTGGCAAGATACTTAATTTTTTCCTGAGTAACTTCCCCCTTTCCAAAGGTGATATGCCCTCTTTTTTCCCTTAATTTCTTCAAAATGTCCCTGGCCCATCGAGACTGACCATCTTCCCCACTGCCTCTGCTTTTGGCATGTTGGGATAGCCTGTACCTGCTCCTTCAAGATTTGTTTCTTGAAGTAGGTCCAACCTTCCTGGACACTTGTGTTTTTAAGGGCTTTTTTCCAAGATACCCTTTGAGTTAGTTCTTTGAACAAGCCAAAGTCTGCCCTCCAGAAATCCTGTGTGGATGTTTTATTGATGTACCTCTTAGCTTCTCTGCATATTGAAAACCTGAGAAATGAAACTTGAGATCCTGTAAACAGAAACATACCAGGAAAGCTAAAAATCAGTATACCACTTCTTCATGCAATGGCCTTGAGATAAGGAAAGATGGAGACCAGTGACCATCATTCAGAATTTGCAAACAAAATTTAGAAACTGATCTCACTTTCTGAGAAAGGCATATCAATCTCTTATAATCTCTCTACCTCTCTACAACAACAACAAAATTGTACTGTATTTGTCGCTATAATTACAAAGTCCTTACAATTTGCATGTCAAAGTACTTTTCAATGATATTCATCTACTCCAAAACAAGGTTTAATAAGTATGAAACCTAACCAAAAGAAACACCACATAAGAAAGAATACATGTAATTATCTTTAAGTCTAGAACAGCTAAAAATTGTGAATATCAATACAGGATAGATTTGATGACATCGTATACCTGACTTCTAGTAAAGTAATCATTTTTAGTATGAAGTGATTGTTTTTGGTTTTTTTCTGTTCTCATGATAAATCTGAACCAATAAAAAGAAGTCTGCACTATGGAAAAATAGCATTAAAAAAAAAAATTGAGATTAACTGAAAGAAAACCAACAATGGATAATTACTTTTCCTGCTAAAAAATGGTATTTTCATTAATATAGTTGGAAGTGGTAAAAATGTAAAAATATAGAATACACACTAATATACACTAATAAGAAAGATGACTATTTAGTTTTTACATGTAATTTTTTATTACTATAACACCTTGTTTAACATTACAAACTATTTATTTACAGAAGCTACAACTTTCAGTGTCTGATGTCTGCCTAAAGGTGAGATTGTAGTAGAAAATTTTATCTGATATTTTCAAGCTAAGGAAATACCTGTTTTACAAATTTGAAAAAGTGGGGATATTTTAGGCAGCATTAACAAAGAGAATATCGTAAAGATTTGGGTTGGTAGAACACATTCCAGGGCAAAAATGAAGACCATGTTTTGTCCATGTACCAACATTCCCATGTAGCACAGGAGCGTGGGTAGTCTGAATGATGTCTCAAGCAGAGGTCAGTGGCACTCTCCACATTAAATAGAAGCTGACTATATGGAGTGAGTCAAACTTGGTTGGCAGCCGTAACGCTCTATTGCTTCACCCCTCAGCAGGATAGGTGGGTAAAATAAGATTAAAACCTCATAGTTCTATATAATTGCAATTAAATAAAGAAAAGTAAAGGCCAGACATGGAAGAAAAGGAAAACACAATGAATTACTCTCTGCTTTCCATTAGCAGACAATGTCCATCCATTTCCTGGGAAATGTACACATAGTGGTGGGTTAAGACAAATACCTTAATGATGAATGCCACCTCCTTCTTTCTCTTAAGTTTTATTGCTGAGTATGACACCATATATGTGGAGTATTTCTCTGATCATTTTGGAGAAGCTGTCCTCACTGTGTCTCATCCCAACCTCTTCCCCCTTCCCAGCCTACTGACTTTTGATGGGGGCCGATTAAAGATACAGTCCTAATGCTGTATAAACAATGATTATCTGTAGTCAAAACGCTGATATGTTGTCAACATAATTCTAGTTATAAATAGAAAGCATAATACTACTAGGACTGCTGTGGGGAAAGCCAACTTTACCCCAGCCAGTGTGAAATCTGAGTTTTTCACACTGAGAGTTTTTGGTAGGGTAAAATAAAAATCTAAAGGAAGCCCACACTGAAGAATACAACGTGGCACTAAGCTTCATTTTCCTTATTATTGCAGATAATGAAACACACCTTTATTTGATGGATGTTGTTTAACTACGTTGATGTAGGTCCACATTTTCTTGTCATCAGCTATTTTTCCCAGCAACATTGATAAACTTAGCATTATCTTATTTACAACAATAACCCAAATTAATTTCCTCACTCAGCTACTCAATTAGTATCTTCATTTAATTAATTAGTCTGTGTCACTTCATTAAAAAGAAATCTATGACTTGTTTAAAAATTTAATACACTTGAGGACCTATGTTTTAGAAGATTTAAGTACCTTAAATTAACAGCAAATTTTAGCTGTGCCGCTGATACTAAAATTAATTTTAATTACTAATCTGTACTGAGTGTGACTTGAAATTTTATTTATTAAAGAGGATTTAAAATATTTCCCCTAAGAATATTTTCTTCTGATAATTAATTCTGATAATCCCTCTTCTTTTAGATACCCATGTTATTCCATGGTATAAAATAGCATCCTAAAAAGCAAACTAATCAGCTGTCATGTCTCTTAAAAAAAAACAACCTTCAAAACAGTCTTATTTTTGATTACCAATCAATCATGCTATGATTCCTCTGACATACTTCTTCCAGCACAGAAATGTTATACATGCAGTTAGCAGGTTTTTTTTCATATGTGCATGAATAAAAATGTGAATCAACAGTGCCTGTAGCCAGAATAATTCTATATTACCACTAGTTTTTATTAAACTAAATAATAAAATCAATTGTCATATTATTTTGTTTTATTAATATTTTTCTGGAAAAGCAGACTTTCCCACAACAGTGAACAAAATCTCTTTCTTTTGAGAATTTTCTTTCAAATGAAGTTTGTTGGGGTTTTTTGGTTTGTTTGTTTTAATGTATTTCATTAGCATTGTGAAACCCCCTGTTGTAGTAAGGGCTTTTTTATTCAATCGATTATTTCATCAATCATGATGGAAAAAAAGATTGTGCTGATTTGAACTAATTGGAAGATTTGAATGAGAAATTAGGCTATTGGCTGAGAGGAAAGCACTGACAATGCTACTTCCCCCAGAGCTCTACTGAGAAAGAAAAAAAAATTGTTTTAAGAGTTGTAACCTAAATATAGACAAGTCAGACTGCTTCAGACCTCTCTGGGCTGTGGCTGGTTCCTTGCATTGCTCCTTTTTCCTGCCTTTTGTAGCTGATTCTCAATAATCCCACTAATTTATTTTCCTACTGCTAAACCCCCTAGCTGATCTACTTCACCTATCTGCTTCATCAACAGATGGTGAGATAAGATTGGGGAACAGGGTGGTAGGGGTGGTTAGAAAATCCCTTTTAGGGATTTTGACCTCTGGGAGGGGTGTGGTGTTTTTGTATTACCTTTTCACTGTATATATCTGTTATATATTGTAAATATCTGCTTGTATATTGTGCATAGCTGTAAATATAAAGTTTCATTTATTAACTTCCAGCTGACTGAGTCCTAGCCTAGGTTATTTCAAGGTTGGGGGGGCAGGTAATTGCTAAACTAACACAAGGATAAAAGGAAGGTGACTAATATGTTCTGTTTTATTTTTTGTATATACTTTCCTTGCATTATAAATTAATGGGGTTTAGTAACGTGAAAATAACTGAAACCATGCAAAACAGTAGAAGTCACAAAAAGAAACATCACTATTATAACACCTGGGAACCAATCTTGGTGTGGTTAGCTTGTGGACACGTTTCCTGTTGGCTGTGGGTATGAGGTACACCCCCCAGATGACATGCCATGGGTAGCTAGGAAGTGGAACACAGTTGACCAGGGAATTAAGCTTCTGAAGGAAGGGGGGGCAGGTCACTGCAAACCCACTACAGCTGTGAAGGAAGTGCTTTATGGAGATCATGCCATACATGAGCCTGATAACATTCCTCTTTGGACAGGTCTCATGAAGAAGATTATGTTATGCTAACATCTTGGCTAGCAAGTTTCTATCAAAGGGTGATAATGGAAGGCTCACTGTTGGTGAGTTCACAGACCAACTGAGGCAGATAGAGGAGAGCTTGTCACATTCTACCCTAGTCTCTGCCATAAAAACTTTGGGTCCAGAGATTAAGGATGGCATTAAAGACAGCATGAAAGAACTGAAGGAGGAACTCAAAACCTCCATGTCCACTCTGGCAAAGATACCACTCCATCATCATCTGAATGGGTGCATGTTTCTGCTATCAGGAACAGACGCCCACCTCCTGCAAGGCAATAACAGCCCAGGAGGCAAATTCCACCTAGACATGAGCAATCATGTGCGTCACACTGGATAATCAATCCTGTGTGACCAATTTTGTGAGAACATGAGCAAATGGGATGGTCAACCTACTTCAGTCCTTTCAAAGAGAGTCAGGGAACTGCAGAATGGCAGAAACAGAGGCAACAATGGCAGAAAAGTACCTGTCACTTCTTCAGCTCCTCAGAGTAATTGCAATTATTCTAATAATTTGCCACAATTTAAGAGACAGGGAGACACTTGATGCAAGCAAGTTCCGTTTATTACATGTATTTGTTCATCTTATATATGCTTAGATATTCTAAACAAGTCATCGTGTCCTGCTTCTATTGGTTAGTCACACTAACCGAACAGCCAAGACTAGTACAATGATTGGCTTTAAAATGTGAAATCATATATATCTATTTTACTACAAGATACAGACAATGCTTAACATCTAAGAACACAGAGAAACCGTAAGATTTTTGTTTTGCTTTCCTTATCAGAGTTGTACAACCCCCAACATCACTTTGATCCCTGACACCACTAGACATTATATTTCACACAGTCTGTGCCAAAGGCCTATGTGTCAACTCTCCTACATACAGCAGCTGTGTATAACTGAGACTCTTACCACTCCCATCAACAATTGTAATTCCTCTCACAACAACACCAACCATTGTGTGAACATGCCATGTTCAGTATTAAGGGTGCCCTTCCTCTAGCCAGGAGGAGGACAGGGATAGTGGAGAAAACCAAATCTATTGGAATGTATTCATTAGGTGGCCTGGCAGTTCGAAAGTTTAGAAATACAGAGATTTAGTTGATACAGGTGCTCAGTGTACTTTGTTGCCATCAAATTGCAAAGGGACAGAAGTTATAACTATTTCTGGAATCACTGGTGGATCTCAAGAGTTCACTAGGTTGGAGGCTGAGATGAGTTTAACTGGTAGGGAGTGGAAGAAGCATTCTATTGTAATTGGTCCTGATGCACCTTGCATTCTGGGAATTGTCTTTTTGATAGTAGGTTGTTTTAAAGATCCTAAGGGTCTTAAATGGGCTTTTGGTATAGCATCAGTAGAAATTGAGGATGGAAAATTGAAATTGTCCATTATATCTGAACTTTCAGATGAATCTGCAGTTGTGGGACATCATGATATAGAGGACATGAAACTGCCAATTGCTACGGAAACTGAGCATCACAGACAGTACAGAACTAACTGAGCCTCTTTATTGCCCATTCATCAGCTGATTCGTCAACTGCAAAGTCAGAAGGTCATTGCGAAAGCTCATTCACCTTTGTACAGTCCTGTTTGGCCCATGCGCAAGCCTAATTGGTGACTGGCACCTCGCAGTGGACTTCCGTATCCTCAACGAGGTAACTCTGCCCATGAGTGCAGCTGTACCAGACATGCTGGAACTCCAGTACAAGCTGGAATCGAAGGAAGACAAATGGTATGCTAAAATAGACATTGCTAATGCTTTCTTCTCTATTCCCATAGAAAAAGAATGCAGACCTCAATTTGCATTCACCTGGAGAGGAATCTACTATCAGTTCAACTGTTTGCCTCAGGGGTGGAAACACAGTTCAACAATCTGTCATTCAGTGATCCACAATGCATTGGAGAAAGGTAAAGCTCCAGAGCACATCCAGTTAATTGATGACATCATTGTGAGGAGGAAGTCTTTGAGAAAGGTAACAAAATAAATTACATTCTGTTGCAAGCAGGTTTTGCCATCAAGAGAGACAAGGCCAAAGGACCTTCCAGAGAACCTCAATTTCTGGGAGTGCGGTGACAGGATGGTCACCGACACGATAAACAAAGTCTCCACCATGGCAGTTCCCACAAGCAAAAAGGCCACTCTATCTTTCTTGGATGCTGTGGGATTCACATTCCTGGATTCAGTCAAATTGTCAAACCTCTGCATGATGTGACTCATAAAAGTAACCATATCAAGTGGGGACCTGAACAGAAGCAGCCTTTGATCAGATAAAGCAAGAAGCAGTCCATACTGTGGGCTTGGGACCTGTATGATCTGGTCCAGACATTAAAAACATTCTGTACACGGCTGCAAGTGACAATGGTCCAACTTGGAGTCCTTGACAGAAAGCTCCAAAAGAAACACGTGGTCATCCACTTGGTTTCTGGGGACACGGCTACAGAGATTCAGAGGCAAATTATACCCTATCAGAGAAAGAAATACTAGCAGCCTATGAGGGAGTGAAAGCAGCTTCTGAAGTGATTGGAACTGAGTCACAATTGCTTTTAGCTCCTAGATTGCCAGTTCTAAACTGGATCTTCAAAGGCAAAGGTTCTTCACCATATCATGCCACAAATGCAACCTGGTCTAAATGGATGGCTTTGATAACCCAACGAGTGTGCATGGGTAATCTTGATCGACCTGGTCTGGTAGAAGTGATCAGCAACTCACGGGAAGGCGCAGGATGTTCAAAACCTCCAGAGGAGAAGCCAATTCATGCTAAAGAAGCTTCTCCCTATGCTGATCTTTCTGATCAGGAAAAGAACTATGCTTTGTTCACAGATGGTTCCTGTCGTCGTTGGGAACAAGCAAAGATGGAAGTCAGCAGTCTGGAGTCCTACCAGGAGAGTTACTGAAGTGAAAGATGGAGAAGGTGAATCCAGTCAATTTGCTGAGGTAAAAGCAGTCCAACTTGCTCTTGATGTGGCTGAACAGGAAAATTGGCCTATCCTTTAATTCTACAGCGAATCATGGATGGTAGCCAATGCTCTATGGGGATGGCTAGAAGACTGGAAAAAGAGTGGCTGTCAGAGGAAAGGAATGCCTATTTGATGTGCTGATCTATGGCAGGACATTGATGCATGACTGGAGAGAATTCCAGTGTAGGTGCAGCACGCAGATGCACACGTACCTAAAAGCAAAGCTGCTGAGGAGCATCAACACAACCAGCAGGCAGATCGAGCTGCTAAAATTTCTCACGTTGACACAAACAGTGACAGTGACTTTGATCTTGATTGGAAACACCGAGGTGAACTGTTCTTGGCTCAGTGGGCCCATGATTCATCTGGACATCAAGACAGGGGTGCCTAATGGGCACGTGATAGGCCAATTGACTTATCCATGGACACTATTACCCAAGTCATACTGTTGCGATTATCAATTTCTACTTATTATTAATAATTGCGGGGGAGTCCAGAATAGTCCCCCGGGTTCTTTGGATGCTCGGTTGGCAAGGATAAATACACGAAATCACTTGAAACACAGAATTAAACAGTTTAAACAGTCAGAACTTAGAGAACAGAGAGCCTAATACAAAGTGATCCTAACTGCGCCTATAAAAGCCCACGAAACGCTAACTGGATACAATGTTTCTTCCCAAGAAAGAGGAAAGAAGGAGGATTTATCCTGAATAGAAAGGAAAAGAGAGGGGTTTGCCTTGCCGCCTTTGCAATAAGCTGTGATGTTGCTGCTGCCGCTGCTGCTGAGCACATGGCTGGTGCTGGGCTGGGTGCCGAGGCTTGAGTTCCTCACGGCAGGAGAGAAAGAAGCAGCAGCTAATGGCCGTTGCACCCCCTTAAATACCCCATTAGGGGAGTGTGGAACTGACCAATAGGCACTTAGCATCCACTGAATGGCCAATTGGTTCAAAAGTCCTGCACCCAGGGGTGGTTTCCAACACCCTAAGACGCAGCAAAGACCACCTGACTTTGGGTGCGTGACTTGTACGTACAGCCCAAGATCATCTGGTTCCAGGGCCACGTGGCGTACGCCCCCTGCAACCCACCTCTGGACCTTGCAAAGGAAGGGGGAGAGGGACCCCAGGAACTGAACCAACTCTCGGCAATAATCACTCCCATACCAGGACACATACATGACTGTGACATTTGTGCTGCTAGTAACTGACTAAGTTAATCAAACCCTTATGGTATGGAGAGAGATGGTCAAAGTACAAGTATGGTGAAGTGTGGCAGATTGAGTACATCATTTTACCTCTTTCTCATTCTGGCAAGCAGTCTGTGCTAACAGTAGTAGAGGCAAGCACCGGATGTCTGCAAACCTATCCAGTTCCACATGCTACTGCACGTAACATCATTCTTGGTTTGGAGAGACATGGAATTCCAGAGATAATCGAATCAGGCAATGACACTTATTTAAAAAACAATCCTGTGAAAAACTGGGCCAAAGAGCATGGTATTGCATGGATCTTCCACTTACCCTACTATTCACCTGCTTCAGGAAAGATCGAATGCTACAACGGTTTGCTAAAGACTACCCTAAAAGCCATGGGGGGTGGAACTTTTAAAAACTGGCACAAGCATTTAGCACAAGCAACATATTTGGTAAACAGTAGCGGTTCTGTAAACAGAGCAGGACCTGCCCAATCAGATTTGGTACCTACAGTGGATGGTGATAGATTTTCTGTTGTACATGAAAAGAACCTGTTAGGGAAAACTGTTTGGGTATTTTCTCCTTCGGGCAAAGGGAAAGCTGTCCGAGGAGTGGTTTCTGCAGAAGGTCCTAGTCACACATACTGGGTAACGCAGGAGAATGGTGAAATCCAGTGTATTCCACAGGTAAATCTAACCCTAGCTGAAAGAGGTTAAACTCAGAGTGTTAGGTGTTTTCTGTTCTAGATTTTGCCTGGTGTACAACACAAGAAATCTACAATATATGAGCACGAACCCAATGTCACCTGGGAGTCCCTGGTCTCATCTCATCTGTGAGGAAACAACCTGCTTCCTGTTTTCTGATTTTTTGAGTAACCTACATCCAAGATACATCTGGAACGAACTGAATTTGTAAATATTCATTATTGTAAATATTGTTTACATTAGATAGATAATTCTCATTAAACTCTGAGTGAAGTGACAGGGGTGGATTCTGCTGGTTTGAACTAATTGGAGGATTTGAATGAGAAATTAGGCTATTGGCTGAGAGGAAAGCACTGACAATGCTACTTCCCTCAGAGCTCTACTGAAAAAGAAAAAAAAATTGTTTTAAGAGTTGCTACTCTGCTTCAGACCTCTCTGGGCTGTGGCTGGCTCCTTGTATTGCTCCTTTTCCCTGCCTTTTGTAGCTGATTCTCAATAATTCCACTAACTTCTTTTGTACTGCTAACCCCCCTGGCCAATCTACTTTGCCTATCTGCTGCATCAACAGATGGTGAGATAAGATTGGGGAACAGGGGAAAAGTGGTAGGGGTGGTTAGAAACTCCTCTTAGGGATTTTGATCTCTGGGAGTGGTGTGGTGTTTCTGTATTACTTTTTCACTGTATATATCTGTAAATATCTGTTATACATTGTAAATATCTGCTTGTATATTGTGCATTGCTGTAAATATAAAGTTTCATTTATTAACTTCCAGCTGACTGAGTCCTAGCCTAGGTTATTTCAAGGTGGTGGGGTAGGTAACTGCTAAACCACCACAAGGATAAAAGGAAGACTGCAATTTTTACATTAGTGTTTAAAAGAACAGTGTGTTTTACTTTACTTTTTGTATATGCTTTCTTTGCATTATAAATTAATGGGGTTTAGTAACATGAAAATAACTGAAACCACACAAAACAGTAGAAGTCAGAAAAAGAAAGAGCACTATTATAAATTTAGTATATGTGGCCAGTGTTCTGAAATATTAATTTCTCTGGAGTTCCACTCTATAGAGACCTTCTGTAAGGGTTCATGGATGGAGGCTACTGAGGAAAAAAATCCCTCAATAAGTCCCTGAAAGCAAGGTCTCAGAAAATGCAACTTGTTGAATAGTCATGGTGAAAGCCTAAAATCCTTAAAATAAATTATATTTTATAGAATAATCTTCCGACACATCTTAATACGTATAATATATATTTATAGAATTGTTAAATTATGTCATTATTTACATATTATCTTAATCTGTCTTTCATTAAATGAGATTTAACACAACTCATAATAAGCAGAAATCCCTTAACTCTGGATTCTTGAGCATCTTTAAAATTATTTTAATCTTTAGATATTTCCACTCAGCTGAAGGATAACAAAAGGGATCTTTATTTCAGCTATTTAGTTCATACAAAGATAAAGTTAGAGGTTAAATCACCTTCAGTGTATATATATGGAACTGAAGTCTCCCTATACAAAGTGCTACTTTAAGAGCTGCTGTGGTGTTTCCCAAAGGAGAGGCAGATGTTATTTGCAAGCAGCCCAAAACGATGACAATAAAAAGTCAATACAAATTCATAAATCTTGCTCTTTTTTCTTTGTCTGTTGCGAAAATTCGGGAAAATTCCCTGTGGTTCTTTGGATGTTAGGTCGATAAAAGGCAATTACACAAAGGTTATTTATAAACACAGAATCAAAGAGCTTAAACAGCTTAAACAGTCAAAACTTGGAAAACAGAGAACCTGATAACAGGGGAAATCCTAATCCTGCCTATACTCACAGATGCGATAGGTACAGAGTGTCCCAAGGAGAGAAGGAGGTAAAGGTTTGCCTTTCTGTTGCTGTAGGCTGCAATGCACGCTGCAAACATGTGACCAGTCTGAAAGAGGTGCAAATAGACGTCTGATCCCTGTGACAAGCAGCAGGAAAAGAAGCAATGGTTCCAAATCACCCTCCCTTAAATACACTATTTTGAAGGATGAAACTGGCCAATAGGCAGTAGCGTCCATTGTTTTGGCCAATGAGTTCAAAGTTCTGGGCCTAGGTATCCACTCTAACACTTGAGGGACAGCACAAGACACCTGACTTGGTCATGTGCCACAGCACTTTCTTGGACCAAACCCTCATTGTCTGCTCACATCCTCTACTCCTGGACCTTGCTACGGGAGGAGGGAGAAGAGCAGGAGTTTGAACTAATTTGGGCAGGATTTATGCCCTACCAGGACAATGTCACATTGCCAAAATGTAATATGTCACAGCTGTAAATTTTGTGATAGTATTGGCATACACAATATAACTCCACAAACCATTCAGAGACATGCTGGAGTAGGTCTAGGAAATTGACAGGTGATGGACTATAGCATCTGTCATGTGAGGACTGAGAAATCTGGAACCGTCTAGTTGAAAGGAAAGAAAGTTCAGGGAAGGGTCTCATAATTATACGTAAAGACTTGCCTCTAAGAATGACAAGGGACTTGGCTTGCCCTATCTGAAACAATTCAAGCTGGAACTACTGCAAGAGGGGAAATACAAGAGACATGGATCAATCCTTGTGAATTCAGAACAACAAGCTGCATTTACCTACATAGGTTTATCGTTGTTGACCTACCACCAACAGATTAAGCAAGACTACAATGATGAATCAAGAGGTGTTGAAACCCCTTTTCTTTCAATTTTCTTTTGTTTGTTTTTCTTTTTTTTGATAGACATTGCCTAGCTTGTTCTAAAGTAGTTTATAAGGAAATAGTACATTTATCAGTAATGTTTGTTGATAGCTGTTAATTATTTTTTCTTATTTATTTTGCTTCAGGCTCATTATCACGACTCTACTGCATGCCTGCAGGGCTATGATATCATTTGCATTACTGAAATATGGTGGGGTGGCTCCCATAACTAGTGTGGGATTCAATGAGTATAAGATCTTTAGGAAAGACAAACAGGGGAGGAGGGAAGACACTGTGGCCCTCTACATCAAAGACTGACTGAAGTTCATGGCTACCCACTTATGGATAGATGAAGTGCTGACAGAAGCTTAAAGGGAAAATGACATCATAGTTGGGATGTTCTACAGGCCATGTGACCACGAAGACGAATGGATGAAGCCCTTTAAAAACAGATAGAAGCAGCTTCATGTTCACAAGTCCGGGTCCCCATGGGAGATTTCAGCCACCCAGATATTTCTTACAAGTGCAACATCGCAAACCACCAGCAATCTAAGGGGTTCCTGGAACATATGGATAACAATTTCCTCTTCTAGGTGGTCAAGTAACCTACAAGAAAAGGTGATGCGTTGGATCTTATCCTCATTGACAAGGACGATCTGGTGAGCGATGTGAAACTTAAGGGGAGCTGTAGTGGGTTTGCAGTGACCTGGCCCCCCACCTTTAAAAACCCCGGCTATAACTCAGAAAAACACACTGGAAGTTAATAAATGAAGCTTTATATTTACAGCAATGCAAATATACAAGCAAATATTTACAAGATACAACAGATATTTACAGAAATATACAGTAAAAAGGGAATACAGACACCACACCCCTCCTGGAGACCAAAATCCCCAAGAGAGGGAAACCAAAACCCCCTACCACCTTTCCCCCTTTCCCCCAGCTTTATCTCACCACTTGATGATCCTGCAGATAAGCTGAAGATCGGTCAGAAAGATTAGTGGCAGGAAGGAATGAATGGTTTTAGTGATTTTACTCTGAATTAGTTCAAAGGCAGAGAGACAAAAGGAAAATGCTGCTGAAGCCAGCACGGACCCAGAGCAGACTGGCCCTCTGCAAGCAGACTGGCTTATCTGGATGTTTTGAGAACTTTCCAAAACAACCTTCTTTTCTCTGTCTCAGTGAAACTCGGTGAAGTGACACAGTATGTTTAACTCTCTCTCAGACAATAGTCTAATTTCTCAATCAAATTCTCCAATTAGCTCAAACCAACACAGGAGCCTTGGATACAGAGACCATAAAATGGTAGAATTTAATATCCTCAAGAACTCAAAGAGGGTAGAATCATAGAATCAGTTAAGAGTTGGAAGGAACCACTAGGATCACCTAGTTCCAACTTCCCTGCCATGGGCAGGGACACGCTACCCTAGATCAGGCTCTCTAGACCCTCATCCAGTCTGGCCTTAAACACCTTCAGGGATGAGGCTTTGACTGCTTCCCTGGGCAACCGATTCCAGGGTCTTATGACTCTCATGGTGAAGAACTTCTTCCTAACATTCATTCTGGGTGGTTTGCCTGAATGCCCAGGGATATGTAGAGAAATCCTTTGTCAGCCTTTGCTCAGAGTTTTGAGAGACTGATGCATAAAAAATGTTTTGACTTTAGTGGGACGAAAGCCATGGGTACAGAATGCAACTGAACTAGTGTAAAGTTACTGGTGAGCACAGATAGATACTGCTGAAGGTCTAAAGAGAAGAAACTTGGAAGATGTTTTTTTAGAGATAATGAGTGTCTAGGAGTTAAGCAATGCTAAATAAGAAGAATGTAAGGTTTGTCCTGAATAAGTAGTTGCATCCTGATAAAGTGTTGCTAGCCAATTGCTGCTGTACACAGCTGCATTAGCCAATTAATATTTGACACAATGTTAAAAGCTTTGATTTTTAGAATATATAAGCTGGTGCTTTGCACTCAATAAACGGACACCTTACTTTTATCAAGTAGTGTCCCATCTCTCCATCACTGTCAGGGATGTGTATTGAAGTGAGGGGCTGAGGGGTGAGGCGCAAAAGCCCTGCTGCTGGTGCTGTACCCATGCAGGCACATGGACTCATGCAATGTGTAACAAAGACAAGATCATCTCTGCACATCAGCTACCCTGAAAAGGGAGGATGGAGCAAAAAGCTTCTAGACTATGCAACAGATTCACCACCTGGCTTGACTGTCCCCGGATGTGTATTCGGTGTATGGACAGCTTTGTTCCATCCCCCCTGGTTCTATCACTACCTGACACTATAAAACATGCCTCCCCAGCTTTCTTGTAGGCCCCCTTCAGATACTGAAAGGCCACGATGAGGTCACTTTGGAGCCTTCTCATCTACAGACTGAACAGACCCAACTCTCTCAGTCTCTCCTTATAGAAGTGTTCTAGCCCTCTGATCATCCTTGTGCCCTTCCACCTATACAATTTCAATTTTTTTTCATGCCAGAAATAACTCATTTCAATCTTTTCTTTCCCTGTGGTTACATAATGCCATGACACATGCAAAAATTCACCTCCATGGAGTTACATGAATATTACCTATTTTTTGTCTAACAGGTACCTGAGATGGTATGGATCAAAAGGTCATATAAAGAAGGTTTACATAAAACCTATTCTAAACAAAAAGGAAATACTCCCCATCTTCTCATTTCTCACAGAAATTCACAGGCTGCCATACAGATTACGCTGAAAACACTTTTTTTTTTTTTCTTGTTAATTTTTTCATTGTTGGATACATTTTACTGTAGTAAATACTTGAGACACTTGTTAAAATTGAGATAAATCTTATGCAAATGGGAAGTTTTCTGCAGATACTTAAAAAACAAGTGGACATGCAAACCATTTGTAACAATTGTCCTGGCAGGGCATAAATCCTGCCCAAATTAGTTCAAACTCCTGCCCTTTCCCTCCCCCTGTTGCAAGGTCCAGGAGTGGCAGGTGAGCAGGTGATGAGAATTTGAACGAAGAAAGCCCGGTGGCACATGATCAAGTCAGGTGTCTTGTGCTGCCTTTCAAGTGCTAGGGTGGATACCTAGGTTGCAGAACTTTGAACTCATTGGCCAAAACAATGGACGCTACTGCCTATTGGCCTGTTTCACCCTTCAATATAGTGTATTTAAGGAAGGGTGATTAGGACCGTTTCTTCTCTATCCTGCTGCCCTCTGACCAGACATCTATTTGCACCTCTTTCACAGCAGCCACGTGTTTGCAGCGTGCATTGCAGTTTGCAGCATTACAGCAGTGGCAAGGCAAACTATTTTCTCCTCCTCTCTTTGGGACACTGTACCTATCGTGCCTGTGAGTATTAGGCGGATTAGGATTTCCTCCTGTTCTCAGGTTCCCTGTTTTCCAAGTTTTGACTGTTTAAGCTGTTTAAACTGTTTGATTCAGTGTTTATAAATAATCTTTGTGTAATAACCTCTTATCGACCAAACATCCAAAGAATCTCAGTGAATTTAACCTGAATTTTCAATTATTAATAATAAAAATAATATTAATAAAATATTATTAATAATTCATAACTGCTTATTAATAATCGCAACACAATGTTAAATGTGGGATGACTAGATATCACCCTAATTTCATATGTGGACAGTTGTGCACTAACCTACTTCAAGCTAGAGAGCTGATAATGATTCTAAAGTCTCATGTCAGAAATAGTCCTTGGTTTACTTACTTTAATCTCAAATCTTAGGGGAGAATGAACTGCTCTTTGTACAAGTGTTCATTGATACACCCTGGTGTGGTTTGACAAACTATACATGTATACTAAGTGACTACAAGGGTCTAATGGAATTTTAAATAAATTGCAAACTACATAAATTCTGGAGACAGATTATTTGTAAATTATCAATGTACAATCCATTTACATAGAAGTATAAATATTTTCTGTTACTAGAAGGAAGGAAGCTTCCTAAAGCAAAAGGCTACCACAGTTGAAAACTAAGAAATATTCCAAATCCATCATGTCCACATTCTTTGGCATGGTTCAGCTTCTATTCCATGTTGACAAAATACAGGCTATATCTTCACAGATTTTTGTTCCTTTTTGCATAGCTCACATGATAATATGCAGCTTGATTGTTCTTTTTCCTGTGGGGATTTTCTTAATCCGCTCATATAAAACAGTTCAGCATAAATCCCCAATGGTGAGAAATATTTGTATTAACAATTCACTCTCATTTCAACTACTTTCTCTTGAGTAAATGTTTAAGAATTTGTCTCGGCAATCATTAAAAAAAGGAGAGATTGAATTCATAATAACACATTACAATTCAAAGCCCTTAGAAAAATGATGACATAGATTGAGCTGCTATGTGGCTGCAGTCTTTGACAAAGCCCATGTGTATCATGCACTTCAAAGAACAAAGAAAATATAGAAAATAGTACCATCTGAAAGTACTGCCTGTAAGAAATGGTACAAAGCAGATATTATTTCTCTGACATTTGTGTCTACCTAATGTAATCAGACAGAAACCTATGTGCAGCTTGGATCACAGAATCACAGAATGTTAGGGGTTGGAAGTGACCTCTGGAGATCTTTGATTCCAATCACCCTACCAGAGCAGGACAATGTGAGGAACTACAGGTTACACAGGGTAGATCTTGCATCCAGATAAGTCTTGACAGTCTCCAGAGAAAGAGACTCCACAACCCCTTTGAGGAGTCTGTTTCAGTGCTCTGTGAACTTTACAGTAAAGAAGTTCTTCCTCATGTTGAGGTGGAACTTCCTGTGCTGTAGTTTACATCCATTGACTATTATCCTATCACAGGGTGCAAGTGAGAACAGGCTGTCCCTTCCTTCTTAACACCCAGCCCTCATATATTTATATACATCTATTAGATCCCATCTCTGGTGGGTTGAAATTACCCCCAAAACAAATCACCAGGCTAGCTTGGAAGGTTTGGAAGCACAATGAAGATGTATTTACAAACAAGCTAAATTCTGAAGCATAAAATACAATTTATATGTACAAAATATGTTTATGTATACTCACGATTATGTACAGTTCAGAAATAACACCCAAAAAAACCCCTTTGATTATTTTCTGCCACTGCTCTGGACAAGGGAACAAGGGAACAGCTCTCCCCAGAGAGAGAAACGAGGCCCCACTGCTGCTGTTTCCTTAGCCATAAATAAGAGTCTCAACCAAGGTCAGTGAAGCCATGCATAGGGGCTAGCCAGACAAGAGAGTGAAGAAAAGGAAGAATAGTTCGTGTAACACACTTTATACTAATTAATAATCCAATGGAATGATGTACACCTATCTATTATTTTTCTTTTGTATCCAATACCCTATTTTAGTTACTTTTGACTATTTTTTCTATTCAATGATACTGGAATTTTCCTATTTCTCGTTTATAATTAAGACACAAAGTATTAGTTTTAAACCACCACACCCTCTCAGTCTTCTCCTTTCAGTCTTTCCTTGTAAGACAAGTGCTCTGGTCTCTTAATCATTCTTGTAGCCCTCCTTTGGACTCTCTCAAGTCCCTCTTGAACTGGGGATCACAGAATTAGATGTAATATTCCAGGTGGGCTCTCACCAGGGCAGAGAAGAGAGGGAGGAGAACCTCCCTCAGTCTGCTGGGGCACACTCTTCTGAATAATACAGAGTGTGTCAGAAGTCTTGTTTTTGGTGCTAGCTCAGAATACTCTTTCTATAAAATTTTAACATATGCAAGACACTTTATTCAGACAAAGGCTAGCAGTCACATACACATGGACAGTTTGGCTCCTTGCATAAATTCTTATTTGCTGTTCCTTTAGAGGTATGAAACAGTTTTAAGTGCTGACACTTAAAGTATCTTCTGAGGCGATCCAGCAAAAACCATCTATTTCACTGCACTATATTTTCAAGATTAATTTAGTACTGTTGAGACCTACAGAAAAAACAATAACATTCAAACAAACAAATAAGAACAACTCAAACACAACCAACCAACCAAAAAAAATCCAAAGTATCAAAACCCCCAAACTAAACTCAGTTTCAGGAAGAGAGCTAGCTTTGTCTGCTGAACCTATCCAGCAGCACTGTCATGGTAGACCTGAAGGGTCAAAATAGAATCATAGGGTTGGAAGGGACCACAAAGATCATCTAGTTCCAACCCCCCTGCCATGCCCAGGGACACCCTACCATAGATCAGGCTGCCCACAGCCTCATCCAGCCTTGCCTTAAACACCTCCCTGGGCAATCCATTCCAGAGTCTCACCACTCTCATGGTGAAGAAATTCCTCCTCACATCCAGTCTGAATCTCCTCACCTCCAGCTTTGCTCCATTCCCCCTAGTCCTGTGACTATCTGATAGCCTAAAAAGTCTCTCCCCAGCTTTTTTGTAGGTCCCTTTCAGATACTGGAAGGCCAAAATAAGGTCACCTCAGAGCCTCCTCTTCTCCAGACTGAACAGCCCAAACTCTTTCAATCTGTCCTCATAGCAGAGTTGCTCCAGCCCTCTGATCATCCTCATGGCCCTTCTCTGAACACGCCCCATCATGTCCACATCCCTCTTGTAATAGGGGCTCTAGAACTGGATGCAGTACTCCAGGTGGGATCTCACCAGAGTGGAGTAGAGGGGGAGAATCAACTCCCTCAACCTGCTGGCCACACTTCTGATGCAGCCCAGAATCTGGTTGGCTTTCTGGACTGCAAGTGCACACTGATGGCTCATGTTTAGCTTCTTGTCCACCAGCACCCCCAAGTCCCTCTCCTTAGGTGTGTTTGCTTACCCAGACATGTCTTTCTGCCTTACCTCTGTTTTGGGGAAGAAGCAACCATGAATAAAAAGACAAATGACCTGAAGCCATGGAGTCTGAGCACTCTGGCTTCCACAACTTCTTTTTCTCCTGCATCCCATGGTAAACAAGGTGCACACACTTGCCTCGTGCTTAGCCTGTACTAGGCCTATGGTCTCTCCCTATATGGGGATAGCAGAACCTGTAGCTTCACCCAAATATGGTCATAGCTTGGCATACTCTCACTCGATTGGATAAGCTAATTTGTCCAAAGGTCCAATCAATCTCAGACATTGATATAAAAACACATAAGCAGGTAAAACGATGTGCTTTGCCATGCTTTTGCTATTATTCCATGCTTTACCACTGTATCTGTGCCTGTAAAGCCTTATTATTATATATAGCGATATAAACTATATTCTAGCCTGGAACCATTTTGAGTTTTTCCAGGAGTAACTTGAATAGCTTTCACCCAATTAGCTGCTTACTACAGCCAACAGGAGATACACATCCACTGAGATACATTGCAAGACATTTGCCTGCATCTCCTGAAGATGAGCAAGCCCTGAGGCATGCAAATCATCAAAGCTGGCATCAGGCCAGAAAACATCTGCCCCCCTCTTCCCTTCTTCCTCCAGCAGCCTGTGGAGCCTGGGGTGAACCAGAAGTCTCAGCAGTCATAGCAACAGCTAGCAGCAGCAGCCAGTGTCTGGAGCAGCCAGAAATCCTGCAGGTGTTCTGGGTAATGTCTCAATTCTTATTAACCCCACAAAGTGGGAGAAATAATATTTGTGAGTAAATAACCTTAAGCTTTGCAAATTTCGTCTGCAGGGAGTGTCTCTGCCTGTCTCTTGTGCAAGGTATGAGCAGGTAAGTTTTCTGCTCAGCCAGGCAGCACAGCTGCAAACAGAGGTTGAAAAATTACAGGATGAAGTTGAAAGACTTAGGAATATCAGGGAGGCTGAAAAGGAGATTGACTGGTGGAACCAGGCTCTGCCTGCACTGATGAAGAGTCAGGGACACCCATCCATGAGCAGGTCTTGGTGTCACAAGAAGCAAGTTATCTCATGCCCTCTTGTCACACAGAAAGAGAAAGAGATATAGAAGAAGGGGAGGAGTGGAAACAGGTCCATCTATGGACAGGCAGGAGAGGCAGGCAAGTGTCCTCCCAATCCCTCCAATCTTCCCAGTTGCCCCATGTGCAACAGGTATGAGACCCTTGTAACAGAGAGGCAGATGAATGAGGATATAGATGAACACTCATGCACGCAGCCACTGAAGACTTGTCAGCCAGTCCTGTGACTTAGGACTAGTGTAAGCAGGAAATAAAGAAAGCTGGTAGTAGTAGGGGATATTTGTAAGAGACTTCCTAGTCTGGTATGGCCATTGGACTACTATCTGCTGATGGTTATTCAGTCTGGGATTGATGAGGCAGAGGATAGTATCATAAAAACAATTTTAAACATGTTCAGAGCTTTGGGGAGATTACTTGAGGTCTTGGGAGTGCAGGTGGTGTTCTCCTCAATCGCTCCAGTGACAGGCAGAGATACTAAAGGAAGGAAAAAATTCCATGTGATTAACAAATGGCTTAGAGGTTGGTGTCACCAACATAACTTTGGGATTTGTTACCATGGTGAAGTTTTTTTGGTACCAGGTCTAGTGGTGGCAGATGGAGTTTATCTGTCTCATAAGGGGAAAAGTATCTTTGAGCATGAGATGGCTGTGCTAATTGACAAGGCTTTAAACTACCTATAACAGGGCATGGGGATGTAGCTGGCCTTGTCAGTGAGAATCCTGGGTGTAACAGCACAGCACTTGAGGAACAGGGAGTTGGCATTTTAGATAACGAGAGGGTCTACCCCTCTTCAAGGATGAAAACTACATGCTCAAATCCATCCCTGAAATGTTTATACACCACTGCACACAGCATGGGGAATAAACAGGAAGAGTGACAAATTTATGTGGGGTCACAAGGTAATGAACTGGTGGCAGTTACAGAGACATGGTGGGACAACTCTCATGACTGGAATGTGTGGTCATCGATGGCTATGTCCTTTTTAGAAAAGACAGGTCAGCAAGGCGAGGTAGTGGAGTTGCTCTTTATGTGAGGGAGCAACTAGATTCTCTTGACTTCTGCCGAGGGGTGGATGAAGAGAGAGTTGAGAGATCATGGGTGTGAATTAAGGGACAGGCTAGCATGGGTGATACAGTGGTGGGAGTCTATTACAGGCCATCTGATCAGGATTAGGAAGTTGATGAGGCCTTCTACAGGCAGCTAACAACAGCCTCACAATCATGAGATGGCGGAGTTCAAGATCTTCTCTGGTATGAACAGGATACCAAGCAGAACTACAACTCTGAATTTTAGGAGAGCCAACTTTGGTCTTTTCAATAACTGTTGGGTGAAATCTCATGGGACAGGGTATTAGAAGGCAGAGGGGCCCATGAGAGTTGGTTTACATTTAAAGACCTTGTCATGGGTTCACTGTCAACAGAATAAAAACTCTCCAATTAATTGGAGAAAATAACAGAATTATATTTTGGATAGAGAGATGCATGAAAAAAGTTACAGAGCAGATATAGAAGTTATAGCAACCCCTTTGAATTTTCTTCCCCATCCCAAAACTAAATCTATAAATCCCAATGCTCCAAGTCCTTCCCCCCCATGCCTCTGCCATTCCTAGGCCCCAAAACAGGCCTACCCACTTACGTATTTGCCCAATAACAGCTCCTACCCAGACACGACTGGAGGGGGAGGAAAAGGAGGATGAGCTGCCCTTGCTGTGAGCGTATGAAGAGATAGCAGAATTATGGGATTGAATAACATTCTCCTCATAGTCCCTAGGAGAGTTTTAACCCTATAATTCCCAACCTGGGACAGACCTATTCTTCCAAGTTCAAGATCAGTGCGTTCCAGCAAATGGGGTATCAAGAAAGGAAGCCAGGAAACCTGTATGGTTAAATAAGGGACTGCAAAGCAAACTTAAGTGGAAGAAGTGAGTCTACAGATCATTGAAGGAGGGACTGGCCACCTGGAAGGTGTATAGGACTGTTGTTAGATGATGTAGGGAGGCAACTAGGAAGGCTAAGGACTCGTTGGAACTCAACCTTGAAAGGAAGGTCAAGGATTAAAAAAATGGCTTCTTCAAATACATTGCAGGAAAAGCTAATATTGGAGGCAATGTAGGCCCTCTGATGAATGAGGTAGATGCCTTGGTGACAGAGGATACAAAGAAGGAGGAGTTACTAAATACCTTCTTTATCTCTGTCTGTATTGCTACAGACTGTCCTCAGGAGCCCCTGACACCTGGGGCACCAGAGGAAAGCATGACAAAAGAGTCTTCCCTGGTTTATGAGGGCTGAGTTAAGGAACAGTTGAGTAATCTGGACATCAATAAGTACATGGGTCCTGATGGCACGCACCCACAGGTGCTGAGGATTGCTGGCACAGTATCACGAAGGAGCATGGAATCAATACTGCTGAATCAATGTGATTGAAGTATTGTTCAACTTTATTAGGGACAATGTGATGCTTTTATAATGTTTATCTTATCAGCTAGGACAATGCGCCTAAATCTGATTGGTAACACGAGTTCTGCAGGACGCTGTCCATTCTAACCAGAAGCATGCTAATTGGCTGGTATAATTAAGCACAATCCCATTCATTTAATATTCATGACAACTTGTTATCCTAACTCAGATGCTTCTCTATCTCTTACTCCTGTGTGAGGCAGCTGCTATGTTATGGGAAACCAGAGGCCTGTGCCAGGCCGCCTTCCTCAAGCCATGAGAGCCAAGGTCAGACTGCCTTCTATCTCACACCCATAGCACAGGTCATTGCAAGACCATTCTCTGCCATCTTCAGTAAGTCATGGTGGACAGAAGAAGTGTATGGGGATTGAAGTAGAGCAAACATTACTCCAATCTTCAGAAAGGGTAAGAAGGAGGACCCAGGTATCTATAGACCAGTCAGTCTCCACATCCATCCCCAGAAAGGTAATGGAGAAATTTATCCTTGGTGTTATTTTTAGGCATATCAAGGACAAGGGGGCCATTAGGAGCAGTCAATATGATTTTACTAAGGGGAAGTCATGTTTGACCAACTTGATAGGCTTTTATGAGGACATAACCAGGTGGACTGATGATGATAGAATGGTGGATGTGGTTTATTTTGTTTCAGTAAAGCATTTGACACTGTCTCCCACAACACCCTTCTGGCTAAACTGAGGCAGTATGGTCTGGATGATCAGGTAGTGAAGTGGATTGGGAACTGGTTGAAGGAAAGAAGCCATGGAGTTGTGGTCAATGCAATGGAGCCTAGCTGGAGGCCTGTAACTACAGGGGTCAATACTAGGACCAGTTCTGTTCAACATATTCATCAATGACCTGGATGAGGGCACAGAGTGCACTGTCAGCAAGTTTGATAATCACACCCATCTGGGTGGAGTGGCTGATATACCAGAAGGCTGTGCTGCTGTTCAGTGAGATTTGGACAGGCTGGAGAGTTGGGCAGGAAGAAATTTAATGAAATTCAACAGGTCCTGTGCCTCTCAGTTCAAGAGGGACACAGAACTGCTTGAAAGAGTCCAGCGCAGAGCTACAAGAATTATTAAGGAAATGGAACATCTTTCTTACAATGAGAGACTGAGGGAACTAGGGCTCTTTAGCTTGGAGAAGAGGAAGCTGAGGGGTGACCTCATCAATGCTTATAAATATGTAAAGGGTGAGTGCCAGGACGATGGAACTGCTTCTGAGTTAGTCTCTGACTTAGAGCCAGCTTCCCCTTTTATGACACTGTTGACTTTCTTTCCTAAAATTTCAGTATTCTGAAGTCCATTAAACCAGCCTTGCCAGGTTACCTTCCAGGCAGGTTTCTTCTGCTGATGTGGCAAAACCCTCTGCCCAGTCTAGTCAGCAGTTCAGAGATTTTTGCGGAGCTAGCATGTGATCATGATAGCTCAGTGTCACCATTTGCAGTGCAGCCCAGAGTGGATTTGCAGCCATATGCCAATGACCTGCTTTCTTCCCGGCTCTGCCACTGGGTGCTGTGTTGCACCAGTCCTTAACCTCTCCCTTGCCTATTTTGTTCAGTCCCTGTGAAGGTAGGGTACTGTGCTTGCCTGTTGTTACTCAAAGCATGGAGTTGGGAGGACTCTGTAAGTGCAGAGAGCATTGAGCAGTGATGCCCAAAGACAGTACGAAGAGCAGTGGATGGAAACTGAAGCATAAAAAGTTTCATTTAAACATGAGGAGGAATTTTTTCGCTGTGAATGTGACCAAACAATGGACTAGCCTGCCCAAGGATTTTGTGGAGTCTCCGTCTCTGGAGATATTCAAAACCCACCTGGATGAGTTCCTGTGTGATCTGGTATAGGTGATCCTGCTTTGGCAAGGGGGATGAACTACATGATCTTTCAAGGCCCTTTCCAGTAAGTGACATTCTGTGATTCTGTGAAACAAAAAAAACCCAAAAAACCCAACAACCAACTAACCTACCAACCAACCATAAAAAAAAATCCAACAGAATTTAAAAAGTGAAACATGATATAAATATAACAATCATTAAGATTGAAAGAGGCCTTTAAAATCATCTAGTCTAACTGCCATGTCCAGCACCACTATTTCCATTAAATCATTCCCCAAAGTGCCATATTTATACATTTTTTTAACACTTTCAAGGACAGTGACTCCAACACTTGTCTGCACAGTCTTTTGCAATGCTTGATCAAGGGCATAGCATAGGGCACAGCACTATGAAACTGTCTATCCTAGCCTATTATTCAAGTGCATAATAGTATTGAAGTGTTAAAAATAGATTTTTTTCTGATTTTTAACCACAAATAATGTTCATATATGTTCCTGTTTAATTTATTTCTTCATTAAATGGTTACACTATGAATTCAAAGTTGTTTCAGTAAACTCAATGTGGATTTGTTTTCCTTTGACATGCTTGGATTTTCTTTAAATCTGTGGTTTCCTCATGGAATAATGTCAGTTACACTATCTGAATTCTACTGCAATCTTGTGCATGGGTGATTAGGAATTTCTCCTCTGTATATGTACATTCCTTCAATGACTACTAGGGAAGAAATAAAATCCTTTAAAATAACATTCTCATATGTTAGGTACTGTTGTGCTGGGCTAACACAGCCTGCTCTCAAAAGCTCCCATCTCTACACACAGATGGGAGGAAAAAACTCTGGGTTGAGATAGAGTTTAATGAGATTATAAGATGCACAAGGTTTGCAGAAAAGCACAGCAAAACAGATCTCTCCCATCTCCCAACTTCAGCCTGCCCAGCAGCAGAAAGCAATACTCTGGAAATCAAAAACACCAACCGGAAAATGAAGTCTTTTATGATAAAATGCAAACTTCAAGCCCTATGATATTTTGCTCCAGCCAACACTTTCATTTTAATGCTGGCATGACAGCAGCATGGTATTGGATAGCAACATATTCAACTCAACACTTGACAGTTATAATGGCCTTAGAACTATTTTTCAAAAATAAACTTTACATTGTACAGTTAAACAAGTGTACACAAAGCATTTTTTTGTGATGCGGAATGTTACTCTGCTTCTCTCACTCTAGAACTGAATTCACTGTATTTCATTAAAATTTAAAGAAATTGGATATTCTCATTCAGAAGTCTGACACAGATCAGGTGAGACAAAAATAAATTTTGTAACTGCATAGAAAATGAGGATAATTATGTAGCTTGCATGTAGGAAGGAGGGGTGGAAATCTACAAAAGAGCAAGAATTTTTTTAAAAAAGAAAAAGAACAAAATATATCAATAATGTGACCAAATAAGAAATTTGAGCAGACTTTTCACATTGTCCAAAGAACTTAGTCTAAATATTTAAATGTATTATTGGAAATGTTGTATAACATTTTATCTTTTTGTGAAAATATTATTAAACCTCAAGGGTTCATTAGTGTGATGGTTTGGGAGTTGCCTGCCCCTTCCACACCCACAACCCCCGCCCCAACCCCATCACTTTTGAATTCGCCCAGACTAGACTCAGACAGCTGGAAGTTAAGGAATGAAGCTTTGTAGTCACAGTTTAGCACAATAGATATTTACAATATATTACAAATATTTACATGTATATACATTAAAAAGGTAACACAGACACACAATGCCCCTCCCAGGAATCAGAATCTCCTAGAGGGGTTCCCAACCACCCTGCCATCTTCCCTCATCTCCTAGTCTTATCCCAGGATCTGCCCTATGTGTAAGGTGAATTATGAAGATTGACAAGAGTGGTTAGAAGCAGAATTGATTAGTCGGGTTACACAGATCCAGCTAGAAGCCAAGAAGAGGGAGAGACCAACTGCCAGAGCTCAGGCACAGAGCAACTCTGTATTATCTATGTGTATGTCCTTGCTTTTGTACATCTCAGCAAACCTATGAGTGAAGTAGACATCACCATTGTTTACTTTTCACAGCCTATAATTTAATTTCTCTTATTAAAATATTCCAGTCAGCCTCAAACCAGCACAATTAGGCACAACAGAGAAAACAAAGACAAGTTACTTCTTATCATTAAAAGGATTAAATAGGCATCGTAGTTTAAACTCCACAGTTGCAAGTTGAAAATAACCATAGAGAGTAATTCTTTTCCCCTGATCTTCCAGTTTCAATATCTGTGCCTATTGAAATCTGAGTGAATGGAGAAAATTCCACAACAAAATCGTAGGGTCATTTGCATAATTATTGCCAAGGGTGAGGAAATCTTACAATAAGGTTCTATAAGCTGCTTTAAAGGTTATCTTACAGAGGTGAGTCAGAGGCCTCTGAAGTAACAGGAGACAGGAAGGTAGCTCCCATGGAACATCTTGGAGGAACAATGGGGTGCCCTTCTAAGAAGATGACCTGGTTGGCAACCCAGCTGAAGTGTCTCTATACCAATGTACACAGCATGGGCAAGAAACAGTAGGTGCTGGAAGCTACCCTGCTACAGGAAAGCTACGACATAGTGGCAATTACAGAAAGTCGGTGGGAAGAATGTTATGACTGGAGCGTGGCTATCAATGGATACAAGCTGTTCAGAAAGGACAGGAGAGGGAGAAGGGCTGGAGGTGTTGTCCTCCATGTAAAGAAGTGGATAGAGCACAGAGAGTTGTCACTAAAGCATAGCCACAAGCAGGTGGAAAGCTAATGGGTAGGTATTAGATAGTGAGAAAAAAAAAAAAAGTATTGAGACAAAAAAGCCTTGTAGTAGGAATCTATTACAGGCTACATGGTCAAGCAGAGCATATTGATGAAGCCTTCTTACTCCAGCTAGAGGACACATCGTGGTCACAGGCTCTTACCCTTCTAAACATCCTGACATCTGTTAGAAAAGTAGCATGGCTAGCTGTAGGCAATCCAGGAGGCTCCCAGAGTGCCTGGATGACAATTTCTTGAGACAAGAAATTAACACGAGGGGATGCATTATTGGACCAGTTGGTCACAAATGCTAGTGAAGTCATTAGGGATGTCAAAGTCAAAGGCATCCTGGGCTGCATCCACCGTGTGCTAGTGCAGTTCACTGTCCTGAGGGGTATGAAGCCTGTGAGGAACATAGTTAGGACTCTAGATTTTAGGAAAGCAAAATCCCAGCTCTTCAAGGAGTTAGTAAATAAAACTCCATGGGAAATGGTCCTTAGGGACAAAGGACCAGAACAAAACTGGCAGATCTTTAAGCATGCTTTCTACAGAACATGAGAGATCTCAATGCCCACATGTAAGAATCAGGAAAGGAAGGCAAGGTAGAAGAAGGACAGGCATCCTCAGATGAGTATAGGGATGCTGCCTGGTTCTGTAGAGATTAGGACAGGAAGACTAAGTCACTGCTGGTACTGAGCTTGGCAAGGAATGTAAAGAAAAACAAAAAAGGCCTCTACAGATACATAAACCAGAAAAAGGAAGGTCAAAGCACATCCCTCACAATGAGCAGCTGTGATGAAGTAGTTTCAACAGATGAGGAGAAGGCTTTGATTCTCAACAATTTTTTGGCCTCAGCCTTCATTGGCAACCCTTCTCCTCAAGGTTCTCATGTTAATGCCCCCCAAGATATAGACCAGGGAGACAAAGTATCTCCCACTACAAGTGAAGACAAGATATGTGATCATCTGAGAAACCTCAAGATATACACGTCCATGGGACCTGACAAAATGCATCCCAGACTACTGAGAGAATTAGCTGATGTAATTGCTAAGACATTCTACATGATATCTGAAAAGTCTGGGCAGTCAGGGAATGTCTCTGATGATTGGAACAAAGGAAATACTATATCCATTTTTTAAAAGAGTAGAAAGGATGACCCTGGAAACTGCCAATCTGTCAGCCTCACATCTGTGTCTGGGAAGATCATGCAACAGATCTTCCTAGATGACATACCAAGACACATGGAGGACAGGGAGGTGATTCAAGACAGCCAGCATGGTTGCACTGGTATCTGTATTGGTTAATGGCCAATATTGATAATATTTTATCAATTATATAGGCAGTGGGATTGAGTGCACCATCAGCACTTTTGCAGAAGACACCAAGCCGAGTGGTGCTGTTGATATGCCAGAGGGATGGGATGTCATGTTGTGGGACCTGGACAAGCTGGAGAGGTGAGCCCAGGTGACCCTCATGAGGTTCAAGAAGAGTGAGTGTGGACTTCTGCATCTGGGCCAGAACAGCCCTCGCTAGCAAGACAGACTGGGGGATGAGTTGATACAAAGCAGCCACGTGGAAAAAGACCTAAGGGTGCTGATGGACAAGAAGCAAGGCATGAGCAGACACAGCTTGCAGCACAGAAGGCAAGTCACATCCTAGGCTGCATCAAAAGACATGTTGCCAACAGGTCTGTCCAGTGAGGTGATTCTGCCACTTTGCTCTGGTGAAACCTCCCCTGGAGTACTGTATCCATATCTGGAGCCCTTAATATAGGAAGGATATGGACCTGATAGAGTGAGTCCAGAGCAGTACCACAAAAATTATCAAGGAGCTGGGGCACCTCTGCTACAATGACAGGCTGAGGGAGCTGTTGTTCAGCCTGGAGAAGAGGAGGTGCCAGTACCTGAAGGGGGACTATATGAAGGACGGAGAGAGACTGCTTACTAAGTAGTGTAGTGACAGGATGAGGGGCAATGGCTTCAAACTAGAAAAGAGCACGTTTAAATTGTAAGTTAGGAACAGATTCTTTACTATGAAGATGATGGAACACTGGAGCAGGTTGCCAGAGAGGTGGCTGGGGCTCCATCCCTGGAAATATTCAAAGTGAGGCTCGATGGGGTTCTGTGCAACCTGGTTTACTTGAGGATGTCCCTGATGACTGCAGAGGGGGTTGGACTAGATGACCTTTGGAGGTCCTTTCCAGCCTGGACCATTGTATGATTCTGTGATTTTATATATATATATATATAATCACCAAAACTTTCAAAAGGAGATAGTTATCTGAGATTTGTGATGGGAACTTGATACATAGCTTCTAAGCCACCCAAGAATTGGAATATTAACTCACATAAAGAACTGTTAGGTTTTGAAAATCCTCCTCAGGCCACCAATACAAATGTTTTGTATTTGAAGGGTCCCGTCATTTTGAACGGGATGTTAGGAAGAAATTCTTCACAGTGAGGGTGGTGAGGCACTGGAACAGGTTGCCCATGGAGGTTGTGGCTGCTCCCTCCCTGGATGTGTTCAAGGCCAGGCTGGGTGAGGTCTTGAGCAACCTGATCTAGTGGGAGGTATCCCTGCCTGTGGTGGGGGGTTGGAATTGGATGATCTTTAAGGTCTCTTGCAACCTAAACCATTCTATGATTCTATGATTCTAAGACAAGTTGTGAGACTTCGAGTGATCTGATTTCCTGTGTAAAAGATTGTTTGACTAAAGGAAGTGAACTGTAAAGAGAGAATAGGGCACTGAATATCATGCAGAAGTTGTGTATGTAAATAGAGTTGTTTGGTTTTTTGAACCCTACACCCATAACTACCTTCCTTTAACCTGGAGCTAGGTTTTCTGAACATACATGTATTATCTCCATAATACAACAAAGGAAGATATTTGTCCTTAATATGTAATTTTCTAAGGCTTCTTGCTTGTTATCTATCACATAAAATTGTGTGAAAGGAAAACAATTATCATCAAACATTAGTTTGTTAAATGAAGCTTTTAGAATCGTTCATCATCAAGGAAATTATGATGAATAAAGAAATTTTGCAGAAAAAAGGATATTTTTGAAATTATTAAATATAATGTGGTTATATCAGAAGTTTTCTTCAAGGTTTAGGATTCAAGTATTGTTAGCTTGACATTGAAAACAGAAATTATTCTTGGTCCAGATCACCAAGTTTGAGAACAGAGATAACTACCTGAAAAAAGAAACACAAAACATACAGAATAAACCAGCAGAACCATCTTAACAACACAGAGGAAAGAATCAGAGAATTTTAAAGAAAAAAGATACTGAGAAGTCCAAACAATTAAGAGGGAAAATGTAATTGATTATTCTGTAGAATATTAAAACATAACAGTGAGTGAAAATGGTAGCATTGTCTGAGCTACAGCTAAGAGATTTCAATAAGTCTAATTCAACTAGCACTTCCGGTTCTCAAGCATACAGGATACTTCTTTGTCATTTTGAATAACTAAAGTGAAGAAAAAAGTATATGTATTTCCTGAACCGAGACTCAAGCAGGCAAATTATCTCTAGTGATGTTGTTTTGCTGAAGATACATTTCATCAGAGACTGATTAAAATTTGATGCCTACATGCCATTTCAGGGTGATCAGGGAGAGGCAAAAAAGCAGAACTGCCTTCCTTATAAAAATATTTTCCTTGGTTTCTTGCATACAGTAAAGCTTTGAAAAATCAATACTCAGAAGCATTTTCTCAATGGTTTTGGGGTGGGACTTTTTTTTTTTTTTGGTAGTGTTTAAACAAAAAATGTTGTAGAGCTTAAAACAAATAAACAAAATAAAACAAACAACCCAAAAAAACACCAAGAGCAACAAAAAATCTCTCAAAATTATTTAGTAGCAATTTACAAAGCTTCCTTTGATATTTCTTTAGGAAAAGTCAATGTGCATACACATACATGCTACAAAAATCAAGCATAATCTCAGAGGAACACAGATCTTAAAATAATCTAATTATGGTGGTTTTTTTCTTTTGTTTGATGGGTGCAGTTTCTTTTTGGTTGTTTGCTTGTTGGTCCGGTTTGTTGTTATTGTTTTTTTATTTTTTTCATAATGAAATATGGAAATACGAAATATGAAGAAAAAACATCCAGTAATTCCAAAGACTGATGAAATTCTTTTTATACATCAACAGTTTTCAGCTGTAGTAATTAGGTGATATCTGCTCTATTACAATAAAAAAAAAAAGGAGGATTCTTCTTCAAGATAGAATCATACCATAGTTATCAATATAATTCCGAGATATACTTTTTAAAGAGTGTATACGTTATTCAAATTGAAATAAACAGTATGAAAATCTAACATCTCTGTGAAGTTTAAATGGGACTATTGTACAATGAATCAAGCAAATATTTCTAGCTCTGTTAGCTACATAAAAGTATGTTCTCAAGACTTATAAATCTTAGTAACACAGATAAGTAGTTCCTGCTCATGGTAGGGAGGTTTGAAATAGATGATCTTTAAGGTCACTTCCAATTCAAACCATTCTATGATTTTATGAATAACCAGCCACAATTACAGTAGATATTTTCTCTACTGGGATGGTACCCAAGGAGTACTGTGGCCCTGTGGCCCATTAAATTAATTCATGCTTGTATTAATGACATCAATGAAGCATAATTTTCCTTTTAGTGTTGTATAAATATAGCTTAAAGAACCAGTAAAATATCAAGGAATGAACACATGATCAAGCAGCTCTCAGTCATAAGCACTCCTGGCATACTCTGTTGTTTTGTTAATTTATGTAGCCTTTGTTAAGACTGACCTGGATCTTTTTGTGTGTATAAATGTGATATGGATTTCAAAACCACAATTTGCTTATACTGTGTCAAATTTATATATACAGGACATTAGTGTCAACTGTAAGTGTGAATATGTGCATAATCCCTGCAATAAGTTTGAATCTCAATGCTATAACATAACATTAAAACTTTTTTTACTCAAATGAATCTCCTATTAACTAAAACTCCTTTTACCATCAGCTGGAACTGTTTGATCAAGGTCCTTTTTTTGAAAAGGAGTTCACATGCAAGACCCTTCAAAGCTGAAGTGGGCTTAGTAACATAATAAATAAGAGATAATATGAAAAGAATAGCAGTTGTGACTGCCCCCAGAAGGCTGTCTGTTGTTCTGAATTCATTATGATAAAGGCACCTGCTTTCCAGATTCATTCTCCTACTGCATGTGTTGGTAGTTTTCTGTCTCAACATCTGGAGCACAAGATGCCAGGGATTGGAAGGGACCCAAAGAATCAAGTCCAACCTCCCTGCCAGAGCAGGACCATACAACCTAGCACAGGTCACAGAGGAGCGCCAGACTGGCATTGAAAGTCTCAAGAGAAGGAGACTCCTCAATCTCTCTGGGGAGCCTGTTCCAGTGCTCTGTGACCCTTACAGTAGAAAGTTCCCCCTTTTGTTGAGGTGGAACCTCTTGTGTTGCAGCTTATGGCCATTGGTCCTTGTCCTATCACAGGGACCAAGTGAGGAAAAACCGGTCTCCCTCCTTCTGAACCCCAGACACCAGATGTTTATAAACATTGAACAAATACCCTCTCAGTCTTCTCTTCTCCAGACTAAAAAGCCCCAGGTCCCCCAGCCTCTTCTCATAAGGCATGTACTCCAGTCCCCTAATCATCCTTGCAGCCCTCTGTTGGACCCTCTCCAGGAGATCTCTGTCCTGGGGAGCCCAAAACTGAACACAGTACTCAAAACGGGGTCTCACCAGGGCAGAGTAGAGGAGGAGGAGGACCTCCCTTGATCTGCTGGACACACTCTCCTTAATACACCCCAGGATCCCATTGTCCTTCTTGGCCACAGGGGCACATTGCTGTCCCACGGATAACTTGTTATCCACCAGGACTCTCAGGTTGCTCCCCATGGGGCTGCTCTCCAGCAGATTACCTCACAACCTGTACCATTCCAGTTTATTGTTCCTCCCCAGGTGCAGGACTTTGAACTTATCCTTGGTGAATATCATTAGGTTCCTCTGTGGCCAGCTCTCAATTCCATCCAGGTCCCGCTGGATGGCTGCACAGCCTTCAGCTGTATAAGCCAAGCCTCCCACTTTGAATGTTTCTGTATTATTCCTCCAAAAACAATGAATTACATTTCTGGGTGCCTAGAACTTCTAAATAGCCAGAAATACTCTTTGCAGGCAGGTGTCAATTGATACTATTCAGACACCTGAACTTGAACTTTGTGATGCAGGTTGCTTGATCAAAGAACTTTTGTTTAAGACATTTAAAAGAAGGCGTGCTTTTCACTTTTTATATTTCCATGCCAGTTTTCAAATCCTTGTAGGCCATAAATTAAAATTCTGTATCAGAAATGGTTTTTTCCCCAATGATCCTGGAAAATTACTTTCCTGTGTAGTCAACATCAACATGTATAAAGGGATCAGGAGTTTTTTTTTGTGAATCACTTCAGCAAATTCAGTAATAGTGCGTCATGTAGTGCATATAAACACACACAAGGACCTATGGATTGCCATTACTTTTATCAACATGGCAGTTCAATATTAACACCAAAACTGAATAATTAACGCCAAAACTGAATATTTGGACACTAAAGATTCTGCATTTTCTGCAACGTTAAGTAGATTTAATTTAACATGCTTCATTTTTCTCTCTTATTTTTCTTATTGAAAGTAAACTGGCATGAAAAACTGCAATAGATCTCAATTCATCAGACTCATTTATACAAAAACTTAAAGGCATATTTTACAAAATATTTAAGCTAATAGCATTACATCCTTATTACAAGGTATCAGAGTTATTTACTCTGTGGATTTACTGTGTAGGGAAATATATTAACTATTATATTATATAATTAATATCTTCTAAACTTCAAGAACAACTTACTCTACTATATCAAAAGTAGCAATTTTTAGCTGTATGTTAACTCCATTTCAGAAAAAGTTCTCAGTGCATTCACCTCATATTCATGAGTGGATTTGTTTAATCTCTCTATTAATTATTTTGTATGCTATAGTAGAGCTTTAGCTTTTTTTTTTTTTTTTTAATGGACCTATACAATAAACAAATCAATTCATTAGCAAAATTTGGTTTTGCTTTTATAGATAACATATTTACATATTTGAATGTATAGCACATATTGTATTAATCAAATATGTAAGGTATAAATACTTTTGAAAATATTTGTCCCAATACACATGAAAGTGGTTCTACTACTGAAGTTTTTTAAAGCAGGACTCACTTTTATTGCCTATGCTTTTCTTTAGAATTTTTAAAGTTTAAAATTATATCAAGTTCGCTTGTGAACTAAAAATCCCAATAACTCCTCATCTACTAAATTAATTCAGTTTTCTTAACCCTCTAAGATTAAAACCTTGTAAACACAGTTTATTGTTGTAGAGGCAGGGAATTAATGTGTCTGAGTTAGGAATTATAAAAATTGAATTATTTCATTTTCCTGAAAACCCCACTCCAAAACTATATACAGAATTAGTTTAGGATTATTTATGGCTCAATTCAATTAGGAAAAATCTTCACAGGATGCTATGAGCAAATTTGGAGACTTAGGAAATCAGAAAATGGAAAAGACTATGTTACAAACACAGCTTTACCCCACTATCAATCAGTCTTAGGAGAGAATTAAGGGAACAGTGGCCTTTACTCATGGGTGTGAGATAGGTATTTGGCGATGATCCCTTGCTGGATTTCTCTGTGGAGCAGCCTTCCGGCAAGCAATATCCAATAGTCTAGATCCACATGGCAAAAGTCCAAGGCAGGTGGGAAAAAAACACCAAAGTCAGAAATGTCTCAAGACATGGCTTCCACAAGACAGAGATCCACGGAAGCGACACTGCCTCAGCAGCTACAGGGGAGAGCCAAACTGCAGGAGTCTTCCCCAGCTTGGAATAGGCTGTGGTATGGTCTGAGAGTAGCCACCAGCAACTCTCTCAGATGGACCTAAGGACTTGCCAAGCTTGCAAATTGCACAGAATGGTGCAAAAGTGGAGGATCATCCAAAGTCAGGGACAATGCAAAATAAAAGAGAGCCATGTAAAAAGCAGCAGCCATCCATGAACAAAGACAATCCAAAATGGGAACTCCATGAGTGGGCACTCTGTCATGGCAGGAACTCTTTCAAGGTGGGAACCTGTCTTGTTGGGAGCTCTGTCAAGGTGCGAACACTACACTACACATTTTTCCCTTGCTCTATTTATGCTTTTCTAGACAAATTGTCCATTTGCCATTTTATACCGGGCATGAAGAACCCAGGCAACCACCAGTCTGATTCCCAGTACATGCTTCCACGTGGGTCAGTATACATGTCGATAAAGGTGCCTTTTTCTGTTCCCCCCTTCAAGCCCACAGTTGTATGGGGAAGCAGTTTTTCATGCCTTCTTCTCCTCCCCATTCAAACCCTCAGAGACAGAGTGGGGGTGCAGAAGGAAGGAATTTGGAGTGCTCTACAGGAGATATACCAGATTTCTTATTTGCTTTATCATCGAATTAACTACTAAGAGAGGACTAGGATTAATATTCCAGGAAAGAGTATTGCTTATGACAGAATGCTCCCACAGAGAAACGAGGATGGGGAAAGTGAAGCTGTGATTTTTGCTTTAAAAAAGCTTCATGACAGAGGTCATGGTATGGGCATGAAGTCAGACTGCTAAATTACTGCTTGCCCTTGCCTTTGCTCACTTCTTCAAGATAACATGTACTCATAGCTAGACATTCATCTTGGGATTGGTGTCAGAGTATTTTTACATAAAGAAGGAAGAAGGCTTAGGTGAGAAGCTAAGGACTGCAAGATTACTTTTTCTGTGAATATCTCACTGTCACATTTGTGTTTTAGTTGACTCTAGAGATAGTATTATCAGAATTATTACTGTTGCTGACTCATAGTGGAATGCTATTTAATAGGTAGCTATATAAATGAAGTTTTGCCTTTTTCTTTGGGTTTGACATTATATTCAGATGTCAGTTTTAAAACAACTGACAGCTAACCTACCAGCCTACCAATTAAAGGCAAAAGCTAAAACAAAATGAAAATAAAACATAAACCACAAAACACAAAATCCACATATCTTACAAAGAACATTAAAGAAATATTAACATTAAACATTAAACAAATTGTTTCTAGAGACAGCAAGATTTAAGTCATAACTTACAAATTAGAGGAGGTGGAAATTATAATGAAAGCCCAAAGGTCAACACAGCACTAACATGAAATCAAACAATAAAATCTGTAAAAGTTCCACAATTTATATTTCTTCTGCCCTGTGACTATATGGTGAGTTCATCTGTTACTACTTCTTTGATAATACTACTCTATGGAGTATGATTTAATCTTTTGATGAATCAAGCAGCAATTTTTGAGTGCTTTTCATGGGTTGGGAACTACCTGGGGCTGGAGGCCCAAAGAAGTGGAGGATATTCATGGAGTTACAATGACAAGGCTGCACAGCCAAGGCCTGTCCCACTGCCCAAGCCTTTCTTGGGAACAGGCTACTGATGGTGTGAGGCTGTAGTTCACAGCTTGGTGAGACTAACAGGGCCCAGAGTCAGGCATATATATTGTTGTGTCACCACAGCTCAGGTTGTTAACGGAAATGTGATCTCTGACTTAAAAGCAGTTCACCAGACAGGACACAATTGTTATTCAGGCATCTTCTAAGTTTCTTCATAAAAGCTTTCCTCACTAAAGAAGATGAGTTTGCACTCAGCCAATAAAGTCACAGAAGATGGGAGGCACTGAAACATGGAAGGTCAAACTGAAAAACAGGTAGTGCTTATAATTTTAAATTATTACTTTCAATGACTTCTTTTGTTCAGTTATAAACACCCAGAATATTAAGTACAAGATAAACCTCACACTTTCTATATGTGGATTAGCATATTTATCAGTAAGAATAATAAAGATTTTATTGTGATTTATTTTGACACAAAATAAAACCAGAAAACTTGAAAATATTCATAGCAAACTTAATCATATCAAAATACATTGCAAGTTACTGAATAATATAAGGTTGAACAGGATTTATGATGCATAATTTTTTTTTTTTGGTTGGTTTAGGCACATATTTATGATTTGAATCAAACTGAGGTCCAGATCCCAAGAGATGGAAGATATGCATACTTCAAGAGAAATAACTTTCTTATTAGTTTTATCTCCTGTTAGCTGCTTGAATTGAATTTTAAAATACGTAAATTATTTATATGAGAAAAATACCCAAATAAGCAAACAAAAATAAACAAAAACAAACCCCAAAGAATAATAATTACAATAAGGATATCAAACACTGGGGAAGGTTACCCAAAAAAATGTAGGTTTTCAAATCTCAGAAGTGTTCAATACTCAACAATTTGCTCAACAACCTCATCTAATTAGAGCTTCTTTGAGGAGATAGGACTAGCTGTCTTCTGGAGATTCATTGCAAAAGGAATACTGACTAAAGAATTTTTTTTTTTTTTTAATGATCATAACAAATGTAATTCAAGGAAACACTTTCCATTATATATTTGAGATATTTAGTATGAGATAGCTACCAAGATATTACATATATTCAGATTTCAATATATAAACTGAAATTGCAAATATCAGTGTGTCTGCTGGTCAATTCTGATTGTAGAATGAAGATGAAAATGAAACTGAACAACCAATTCAATAATTCTGTTGGTCTACAACCATCAATTCTATTACTCTCTTGGCCAAAATAAAAGGTTTCTGAGAAACACCTTGTTGCTTTTCTCTGCCAAATGAAGAATGATAATTTCTCTTTTTAATCGTCTTTGTATTTCTTATAATTTTACTTAAATATTGTCAAAAGTTGAGGTGCTACACTTCCCTGTCTAAAACCCATCTTTTCTATGACAACAGCAGGACAGTTTATAATTTGTCAATAAATGCACTCTAACTCTCCTATTTTTTACTGTCTTGCTATAATCGGCAATTTATGCCATGCTTTTTCCTTCTCACAAGAAAACATGATTAATAATAATATTTCACATGCACAGATACTTATATTGAAAGCAAGTTTTCATTTTAGATGTCTTTTTAATCTAAGACAAATATAAAACATTTGATTTCAGAGTTTCAGATTTTGTAATTATTCACATCATATGGAATGGAAAAACATTGTGTTTTTTTTCTTCAATAAAAGATTCAAGAGAAAGACATTCACATTATTATGCACTAAAACTGAAACACAGTCTTTCTTCAGAGTTTCTGGACTTTTATCTTTTTACCCTAAAAAATATTAATCTAGAACAGTTGCCACAGTAAAAAGAATGATTACTACACAGTGATGCTGAAATATCCATTTTACCATTGATACTTACTCTCTAACTAAAAGGTTCTTCTTTCATGGAGCCAGGGAATCTACTTTTCAAATAAAGTTTACCATTGATAAAACATATATTTAAATCTATTAAAATTGCAATGCTACCTAGCCTCCCTCCCCTTTTCTAACAGGTTAGTTTATTTTCCAAAATTTCAACTCAGGCTCTGACTGACCATCTCTTTCAAATGGTAATGAAATTTGCACTTAGTTTTTAAGTTGGTGACAAACATAACTTTAAAGATATGAAATATAATTCTTAATTTTATCAGGAATATTTTAAATTAGAAAACCAAAAGCCAAACAAAATAACCCCAAACAAACAAAATAAAACAAACAAACCCCCCACAATAGAAAAAAAAAAAAAAAAAAACAAAACAAACAGACAAAAAAACCCAGGAGAAAAAGAAAACTGTAAGATCCAGTATTTT
>VWZI01000991.1:76965-136877 GCA_013396835.1 Psilopogon haemacephalus
CATATTAGTCATTCACTTTGGTAAATCTACATGCAAACTTTAAGTTCAACACCTGCTGAAGTCTGATGCTAACTACAGAAAATAAAAATGTGTTGATCTAGCAGTTAAATTTCTAAGTTAGGATGGCATTCACAATATACTTGGCAATTTTCAGAGGCAAATGTCTTAAGAAATGTCTGAATGCTGCAAAATCCATTTGAATATATACATTCTTCAGCACACGCTGCATTAAAAATTGTAAATTCTTCCTTTTATAACTTAATTACAGTTAATTTTAAATTTGTATTTCTCACAAGCATGTACTTTAAAAATACATTAATATCCTCCTATAATTTATAATAATAAAAAGAAATAAGAACAATTTTCCAGATGATTATTTATTAGCACAGTCAGAATATTAAAACTTTAAAATTCTGAAGAGATATTTAGATACATTTATGTGGTGCATTTCCTGTCACAACACAGCTGTAGAGACAAATAAAGAAAGCTATCTGCTTTCTGCCTCTCAATATATTGTTTTTGGTTTTTTTTCTTTTATATTTCTGCCCACTACTTTTCTTAAAATGACATTTTTTATCCATTTACTTCTGGAATGTAAAGATATATCAATGACTATTTTGATTTAAAACTAAGGATGCTGAAAGGTACAAGAACCCCCTAATTATTGATAACTGGCTCAACAGCTGGTGCCTGAATTGGAAGTTTCAGTTCATTGACCGTGGGACGATCTTTACTGCCCCATGTCTGCTAGACTCAGACCAAGTCCAACTACCAAAAAAGGGCAAAAGAATTCTAGCCCATGAGCTGGCAGCCTTCATTGAGAGGGTTTTAAACTAGTTTTGAGATGGGAAGGGGATGAATGCAGGCTCTCCACAAAGGAAGCTGAGAGTGGTAAACCAGTGTCAGGGGTAAAATCAGCAGCCCAGAAGAAGTGCATGTACACTAATACACACAGTATGGGCAACAAGCAGATTGAGCTGGAAGCCTTGGGGCAATAGGAAGGCTACAATGTAGTCACCACAGAAACATGATAGGATGCATCACATGACTGGAGTGCTACAATGGATAGATACAAGCTTTTCAGGAAAGACAGGAGAGGGGAAAAGCTGGAGAGGTGACCCTGGATGTTAGGTAAGCTCTTGATGCCAGAGCTTGTGACTAATGATGAGCATGTTGAGTGTCTAAGGGTAAAAATCAGAGGGCAGACCAATAAGACTGACATACTGTTTGGAGTCTGTTACAGACCACCCAACTAGGGAGAGGAGGTAGATATATTATTCTATAATTAACTGTGTGATATCTCAAGACTGCCAGCCAGTGTTCTTGTAGGTGACTTTAACCTGCCAGATATCTGCTAGGAACTCAACACAGTAGAGAGATGGCAGTCTAGAAGGTTTTTAGAGAGTACAGAGGATAGCTTCTTGACACATCTGGTGTGCCAGCCTACCAAGGGTGAAGCTCTGCTTAATCTGCTGGAGGGCTGGAGGGAGATGTGGTAGTTGTAGGCTGTCTCAGGTGTAGTGACCATGAAATTATAAAGTTTTCAATATTCAGTGAAACTAGGAGGTGTGTCAACAAAACATCTACACTGGACATAACGGAGGGCAGAACTAGCTCAAAGGGTATCTTGGGAAAAAGCCCTTAAAAACAAAAGTGTCCAGGAAGTTTGGACCTACTTCAAGAAAGAAATCTAGAAGGCACAGGAAGAGGCTGTCCCGACATGCCAACAGCAGAGCCGGTGGAGAAGACGACCAGCCTGAGTGGGTGAAGGACTCGTTAAGTAATTAAGGGAAAAAAAGATGGCTTATCACCTTTGTAAAGAGGGGGAAGTGACACAAGAAAATTATAAGGATGTTGCCAGGTCTTGTAGGAAGAAAATTAGAGAAGCAAAAGCCCAGTTAGAACTTAGACTGGCCACTGTCGTGAATGATAACAAGAAATGTTCCTATAAATATATTAATGACAAAAGTGGGGCAAGGAAAACCTCCACTCTCTATTGGGCAAACAGGGGAATGAGTAGGCTAGGGACAGAACGTCTGGAGACCAGCCAGGCAGAAAGGGACCTGGGTGTTCTGGTCAACAGCCAACTGAACATGAGCAGCAGTGTGCCTAGGTGGCCAAGAAGGCCAATGGCATCCTGGAATAGTGTGGCCAGCAGGACCCGGGAGGTCATTCTTTCCCTGTACTCCGCACTGGTTAGGCCATACCTTGAGTACTGTGTGCAGTTCCAGGCCTCTCAATTTAAGGAAGATGTTGAGGTGCTTGAACATGTCCAGGGAAGGGCTATGAGGCTGGTGAGGGGGCTTGAACACAAGCCCCATGAGGAGCAGCTGAGGGAGCTGGGGTTGCTCAATCTAGAGAAAAGGAGGCTCAGTGGGGACCTTATTGCTTTCTACAACTACCTGAAAGGAGGCAGGTGTTGGTCTCATCACCAAGGCACCAGTGAGAGAACAAGAGGACACAGTCTCAAACTGCACCAGGACAGGTTTAGGTTAGACATTAGGATGAAGTTATACAGAGAAATTGCCCTTTGGAACAGGCTGCCCAGGGAGGTGGTGGAGTGATCATCCCAGGAGGTGCTTAAGTGGAGGCTGGATGAGGCAATTCGTGCCATGGTTTAGGAATCTTTGTGGAGTTTTCTGTGTGATACATCATATTTTGTCATGACAGCACAAATTGTTTTTTTGGTTTTTCTGGTTTTTTTCTTCTGGGTTTTTCATAGTTTTGGTTTGGATTTTTTGTTTCATTTTGGTTTTGGCATTTGTTTGTTTGTTTGTTTTTTCCAGCTATTAAATTAAATTGTTTCTAAAAGTTATCACTTTGTTTTGGAATTTTTTGGTGTGTTTTGTTTTGGTTTTTTTGGAATGTTTTATTTGTTGGGCTTTTATGGGGGTGGGTTGGTGGGGGGGGTGGTTTTTTTTTTGGTGGTGGACAACAACTTTTTTTTTTGTTTGGATTTGTTTGTTTTTTCTTTTTTCTTCATGCTTTTATTTTTAAGATTTATCCACAATGCCTCTAAAACTTCTTATTCTTTCTAGGTATTCAGAAATGCTAGCATACTTTTTTTTTTTTTTTTTAAGTTATTTTTTTCCTTTTCTGTAAGCAAACTTCCTTTTAAATAGATTTAAACATTTTTTCCATGGATTCGCCTTTCTGGTTTTTTAGCCTAACAACTCTCATAACATTACTGCCAACAGAACAGAAAGCACAGAAGAATTTTTAACATAAATATCTCTAGGCATGTTGTTTCACTTCCAAGGTAGGAGCATAAGTTTTCTATTTAATCACTGCAGAGAAACATATGCTACTTGAGCAGAACTCAGCATCAAAGCTCTGGAATGGAGTTTGATCTGATAACCTACTGTAGGAGACTGCTGAAGAACATAAAGTTTGTCTCCATATCATGCATTTGTCTTTTTATTTCAAAAGATGTGCAGTGTATGCACAACTGGGATGTGCATCTGAATGTGCAACATGGGAATAAATCCTGTATTTCCTACGTGAGAATTAACTTTAGAATCCTAAGCTGGATGACTCAAATATACTTTTATCTAGTAGGTCCTTCCAGGCTCTCAGAGACACATAAATATTTTACCTGTTTTGCCTGTGACTCTGAGGGAGTTTAAAGACCAGTCAAACTCAATTTCAGTATATACAAGACAGATACAGACCTGTACAAAATAATGAGAGCTCTGTATCTGAATGTATATCTGAATCATGTATATCTGAATCAACTTCTACCACACTCAAAATATTCTCATCTTACTACTGTGCATCATCAAAAAGAGATTTGCCCCATCCACTTGACATCCACCCCTCAGACATTGATCAGATCACCTCTCAGCCTTCTCTTCTCAAGATTAAACAGCTCCAATGGTTATTATTAATCTAATGATATTAACACTTTTATTCCCAGATCCCATTAATAAAGTGTTGTGCACACAGACTTTCCAGTATCTTCCTCTACTCACTCTCTATATATATAGTCACCTTTCTAAGCATATGCAGTCAAAGTTTAACAGACATTTTTCCTGCCATAGAATGTTGTGGTGGTTTCCTAGTATCAAGAGTCCTTTGTCAATAAGAGTATGATGTACATAGTGGTGGTAATTTGCTTTCTTTCCTTCTCAGTCTTGCATGTGGTGCTCTTTTTCATGTTTCCAAAGAGTCTGTTGCTAACACTTCTCTTTGCCTGATGCAAAAAATTTATTTCAGTGATTATTAAGTTTCATTAAACCTCTACCATATGTGACACAATTCCTCGGTACAATTGTATAAATCTAACTTGAAGCTACAATCAAGTTAGATGGCAGACATCAAATTGTTGAGAAATGTGATGTTTCATCTAAAACTAATCTGAAAGTCAAGAACAGGAAATTCTCTAAGTGCCTGAAAAGTTATTAGCCCTTTTACTGCTGAGGAGATATGTCATGCATATATTGGGAAATACCTTAGGGAACATGTGAATGCTTGAACAGGAAATAAAAACCAAAACAAGACAGAAGCAAATTCACAGATATACACAATAAAATAAAGTATAATATTTAGTGTTGCCAGGTTATTGTACTAGATTCTCCACAGTCTAATTCAGTTGAGATGTATGATATTCATATCAAATACATACTTTCAAAGCAGGGCTGTTGAAACTCTCCATCATTTATCAAGTCATGGCTCACTAGAGAGGTCTGTGAAGACCAAAAGATGGCCCATGTGCTGCCCATCCACAAGAGGGGATGGAAGAAAGACCCAGGAAATTACAGACCTGTCAGCCTGACCTCAGTGCCATGCAAGATAATGGAACAGATCATCCTGAGTGCAATCACAGGGCAGCTACTGGATGGCCAGGGAATCAGACCTAGTCAGCACACATTTAGGAAGAGTAGGTCCTTCTTGACCAACCTGATCTCTTTTTATGACCAAGTAACCCACCTGGTGGACATGGGAAAGGCTGTGGATGTAATCTACTTGGACTTCAGTAAGGCCTTTGACACTGTCTGCCATAGCAGACTCCTGACCAAGCTGGCAGCCCATGGCTTGGACAGGGGCACTCTGTGCTGTGTTAAGAACTGGCTGGAGGGCTGAGCCCAGAGAGTAGTGGTGAATGGAGCCACGTCCAGTTGGCAGCCAGTCACTAGTGGTGTGCCCCAGGGATCAGTGCTGGGCCCTGTCCTGTTTAATATCTTTATTGATAGTCTGGATGAGGGGATTGAGTCCACCATCATAAGTTTGCAGACATCCCCAAGGTGGGAGCAAGTGTTGATCTGTTAGAGGGTAGGAGGGCCCTGCAGAGGGACCTGGACAGGCTGGATAAATGGGTACAGTCCAATGCCATGTGTTTTAAGAAGTCCAAGTTCGAGGTACTGCACTTTGGCCACAACAATCCCAGCTACAGGCTGGCGACAGAATGGCTGGAGACCAGCCAGGCAGAAAAAGACCGGGGTGTTCTGGTCAACAGCCACGTGAACATGAGCCAGCAGTGTGCCTAGGTGGCCAGAAGAGCCAATGGCATCCTGGCCTATGTCAGGAATTGTCCCAGGTTAAAGCAGATCCCTACCCTGTTAGACTGAACTCAGTACAATAGAGATTTTTTTTTTTTTGTAAGTCAGGAAAAATTAAATTGTATTTCTTGTCATTTGAACTAAATATAACAGTATAGGAAGAAAAAACTACTACAGAAAAATAATAACCTTAAGGGGGATGGGGAAGGGGTCAAGCAGTGGTGAAGCAGCAAAATCATCATCAGCAAAACTAGCAGCAGATGCAGCAGTAACAGTGTAAGCAGCAAGGTGGACGTACAAACTGTGTTTCCAGACATAAACCTCTTAGTGCTCCAATGAAATTATATTAACTTATCTACTGTTGGTATTACATATGGCCTATCCCTAGAATGTTCACCTCTCCACTCAGAGCTTCCACTTCTAAGTTTCTCTGTTCCCATTTTTTTCTGTCTGATCTAGAAATCTAGCTCAAATGGCCACAGGAATAGTGTGGCCAGCAGGACTAGGGAGGTCATTCTGCCTCTGTATTCATCACCGATTAGGCCACACCTTGAGTACTGTGTCCAGTTCTGGGCCCCTCGATCTTTAAGAAAGATGTTGAGGTGCTTGAATGTGTCCAGAGAAAGGCAACAAGGCTAGTGAGGGGGCTGAAACACAAGCCCTACCTTCAGTGGCTGAAAGAGCTGGGGTTGTCCAGCCTGGAGAAGAGGTGCTCTCCGCAACTACCTGAAAGGAGGATGTAGCCAGGTTGGGGTTGGTCTTTTTACCCAGGCAACCAGTGACAGAACAAGAGGACACAGTCTCAAACTGCAGCAGGGCAGGTTTAGGCTTAACATTAGGAAGAAGTTCTTCATGGAAATATTAATTGCCTATTGGAACGGACTGCCCTTGGAGGTGGTGGAATCACCATCTCTGGAGGCTGGATGAGCCACAGAGTTTAATTTAGTTTAGTTTAGTTATTTAGAAGGTGTCAGGTGATAGATGGGACTCAATGAGCTTGAAGAGATTTTCCAACCTGATTAATTCTGATTCTGATTCTGATTTTGATGAGTACTGTATTCAAAGATGAGAACATTGGTAACTTTGGCCAAGAATGTGATCTGCAGTTGGTGCCATATAAGCAAAACTGGTCAAAAGATAAAAAGGACAAACTGAGTAGGACATTGAACCTACATCAAAAGACTCCAGAAGGTGACCACCAGAGGGGGAGGGGCATTATGGAAATGAGTTCCAAGACTGGATTGTAATAACCCCACTTATTCTTAGAACTAATTGTACTAACCTTGCCCATGTGACAGAATCACAGAATGTCAGGTTCTGGAAGGGACCTTCCAAAGATCATCTACTCCAAAAATAAATATCCTTGTAATGTTTTAAAAGACACCAGAATGTCCCAACTTCTGAACCAAGGCATGCTTACAGTGACTTTAGGTATTTTCTGATTCTCTCTGCACTCCAGTGCTGCAGAGGCACAAGAAATTGTGAGGTGACAGAGTCAAGACAGCTGACCTCAACTGAACAAAGGGATATTCCATAACATATTACATCACAATCGGCATAGAAAAGTGCAAAAATACGGAGGAGGAGGGGCACATTTGGAGTGATGGGGTTTGTCTTCCTAAGTAACCATGACCCTTTGATCCTGTTCTGAAAATGGCTGAACACCTGCCTGCTGATGGAAAGCAGTAATGAATTTGTTTTACTTTGCTTGTGGTTGCAGCTCTTACTTTACCTGTTAAACTGCCTTTATTTCAACCCACGAGTTTTCTCAGCATTACCCTCTGATTCTCTCTCCCATCCCATTGGAGGGTGTAGTGGGTTTGCAGTGACCTGCCCCCCCACCTTTTGAAACCCTGGCTAAAACTCAGAAAAACACACTGGAAGTTAATAAATGAAGCTTATATTTACAGCAATGCAAATATACAAGCAAATATTTACAAGATATAACAGATATTTACAGAAATATACAGTAAAAAAGAAATACAGGCACCACACCCCTCCTGGAGACCAAAATCCCCAAGAGAGGGAAACCAAAACCCCCTCCCCACCACCTTTTCCTCCTTCCCCCAGCTTTATCTCACCACTTGATGATGCTGCAGATAAGCTGAAGATCGGTCAGAAAGATTAGTGGCAGGAAGGAATGAATGGTTTTAGTGATTTTACTCTGAATTAGTTCAAACGCAGAGAGACAAAGGGAAGAAGCTGCTGAAGCCTGCACGGACCCAGAGCCGACTGACTGCGCAAGCACACTGGCTTATCTGGATGTTTTGGGAACATTCTCAAAACAATCCTCTTTCTTCTCTCTCAGTCAAACTGGGTGAAGTGACACGCTATGTTTAATGTCTCACTCTCAGGCAACAGTCTAATTTCTCATACAAATTCTCCAATTAGCTCAAACCAACACAGAGGGAGAGTAAGTGATTTGCATTATGGGCTTTAGCCACCAAGAGGGATTAAACCACAATATAGGTGAACAGAAATAGAAAGGCAATGTCTATCAAGACACTAACTTAATTCCTCAGACTTTTTACAGACTCTACATGGTCAAAGTACTAATTCAATATAAATCTAAAAGATTTAAAGCGGATATTTCTATATATAGTTAGATAACATACATAACATATTTGTATTCTTTTTTTGTGTTTGTGACAGAATCTGGAATTCAATATTCCATATTCTTCTGTTTACTTTGATAATCCTGAGTCTCCATATCACAATTATTATCTCATTTTATAATTGAGCAATTAAAATTATAAGGATGCAATTAATGTGCCTTAATTTAGGAAAATGTATACTGGAGACTAACACTGACTATGCTCACTGTCTGCATTTCCCAATAAAGAAAACAAGATATTTTTTCATGTCCCCCTAATGTTATTAAGGATAACTAAGTCAAATGATACAGTCTTTCCTCTCACCACAAATTGACTTCTCCCAGTTTGAAATACTTTTCTTTCTGGTGCACAATTTTTATGTCTCAACAGTAAATAGAGTCACTTAATGACTGCTTTCCTAAATCTTTTAATTTGCTAATGTATGGCAATGCCTTTTCTCCTCTTTTCTAAGCAATGCTCATGACTAAGATTTTCTTTATGCATATATACCGTGATATCATAGAATTAGTCAGGGTTGGAAGGGACCACAAGGATCATCTAGTTCCAACACCCCTGCCATAGGCAGACACTCTACCCTAGATTAGGCTGGACAGAGCCTCATCCAGCCTTGCCTTAAACACCTCCAGGGAAGTGGCCCCAACCACCCCCCTGGGCAATCCGTTCCAGGGCCTCACCACTCTCATGGTAAAGAACTTCCTCCTGACATCCAGTCTGAATCTCCCCACCTCCAGCTTTGCTCCTTTCCCCCTAGTCCTGTCACTACCTGATAGCCTAAAAATCCCTCCCCAGCTTTAAAGTCCTTCCCCAGCTCTTATAAAATGTTTATTGGATTAATGAATGCACCTTTGAAGATTACAGAAGTGACAGATAAAATAATAGCATGTCTGAGGAGCCACCTGCTCTTCTCTGTTATAGTTTTGTCTTTGAGAATAAAGATCATCATATGCTAGCCAAATGTACAAATAAACTCAACTGTCTGAATTCGTGGTTTTTTTCCTTGAATGTCAATCTCAGAAATTGTATTTGGATTAGTCTTTAAACAATTTGAGTCACAAAATGCAGAGCTACTTTTCTGCAAATTAATCAAGAGTGAAAAATAAATCTTGAAATATCCAGTGGAGGGCTACAAACTTTCAGGAATTATCATAGATATTTTAGTTAACTGTAAAGTTGAAGCTTTTCAATTTTTTTACACACTCTACAGGGAGAAGTTGTCTACTAAAGGTATTATCTGCAAATATGCAAATTGGTTTTTTTGTTTCTGTGATGCCATAGTTGTCCTTGTTAGTCCTCAAATATAAGATGGACTTGAGTTCAATATGGACTACAAGGGATATAACATTACCTGTTTTCCCTAGAAATACAATTTTTTTAGAATAGAAAAACATAAGGTTTATGTTTTAGTTAAGAACAGAATATTTGAATTAATAGGAGAGAGAGTGTTATACATAACAGCAAAACAGAGTGTGAGAGATACTGTGTTAGGGAAAACTTTTTTTTTTAATGGCAACTGTCCTATAATATGAGAAACAAAAAAATGTTACCACATGACCCTGATTTCTGTATACAATCTTCAGTTCATGTATGGTTTTGCATATCAGAATGTTAAGAAAGCTGTCATGGCTGGCATGGGAGCTATTAATATACTACTTTTAAAAAAAGGTAACTAGTATCTGAGAAACTTTATTGTGAGGACAAAAGAGTATCTATAGAGAAGTTTAATCTTAAAACTTAAAAGCCTGATTAGCAAATAAAATGTCAAGGTAGGGCAAAAACTGCGCTAGTAGTAGACCAGAATACTGACAAGTAGAAGTACCAAAGTCAAGGAGCTTTTTTCCAGAGAAGAAATGTTTTCAGTGAAAGCAACAGAGCTGTCCAACAAGTGTGCAGAACTTAGTGCACCACTTATATTTGAAATTCCATTCTCATTCAAATATTCAAAATTACATTCCCATTCAAATTAAATATAAAATACAGCAATCAACATTTATTAACTCCCACATATAGACAGAGCTAAACCAAAGTGTGCATAGATTTAAGCTTACTTTGGAAATATACAGAAAATTAAGCTAGCAAAAGTAATAATGAAGTAGCTTTCAGGAAACTATATTTTACTTGAAGCTGAACTCCTCTGACCGTGTCAAACCCAGTACTTTCATTTTTACCCATCACTCCTATTCATTAATTTTCTTTTCTTTCCCTCTAATGATTAGTAAACTTGGTAGTTTAAATGCCTATTTGAATTTTTTATTATGTTTCCTGGGTTTAAAACCAAATCTTGTGTGAACAGTTTTTCTCTATATTCCCTCTTTAATAGTAGAATATTTTTCACACAGGACATCAGCACTTAGATCTGCCACAAGAGTCTGCTAGTCAAAGTATATATGGAAAATTATAAAGGGAAGATGGGAAATAGTTTCTTGAACACAAGAGATTCTCCTGTGGTGTTTTAATCCACATAATTTCACAAGATCCTACATCACTGACCACTGTTTACCTCAGAACTCAAATAGCCGTATGTAAATTATTAGCAGGCCTCCAAAATTGCACCATAAGACTATTATTTTCAATATGTTATGTGTGTACAACTAGAAGCTACATTTCTTGATTTATTTGAAAACATTCTTCCTGTTGGATTCTACTTGATAATTCTTTCTTAGACAAAAACTCTCCCACCTGTTTGTCAGGGCCACCGGCAAAGAATGCTCCATGGACTTCTTGCAATTCCATATGAGTTAGTAGAAGCCCTCTATTGTCCTTGCACCATGCCTACAAATATTCATCCATTAACACAACCCAGACAAGCACAACCCCACTCATTAATATGCATGATAACCTGTATTCTCTAACAAGATGCTTCACTATCTCTTACTCCCTTGTGGGAGACAGTTAGCATGTTACAAGAATCAGAGTCCTGTATCCTGTGTGCCATAGATTGTTTTCCTCAACTGTGTGAACCAAGGCCAGACCCCTCATTATTTCACATTCCCACACCTGTTGAATGCATGGCAGTTTCTGGAGTGATGCATGAAATACAGCCAACTTCATCAGACTGCTGTTGTTGATTCCCATTGACTTGTAATGATGATCTAAAAAGATAAAAATATCCTAAGGATTTCAAACTAAGCAAATTAAGTTGTTCTCTAGTGAATCAAGAATAGCATATATTGATCCTTTAGCTCTACTGTTCAGCTAATGGGCAAATTTTAAACTTTAGCAGGACTTGAACTTTTTTAGTTAGTTCTATTGGTTTCTGTATACAAAATTATTTTATTCAAAAGAAAATACTTCATACTAGTTAAGAAATTGAGGGAATAAAATAAATTATGAGATTGTTCATAGTCTCATTACTATGATTGGGGAAAAAAAGGTGAAAACTTTCTAAAACGTGATTTAAACAATACATGTGTTTGGTACAGGTTTCTAGCAAGACGAAGGAGAGGATGGATCTGGGAAGTAAGACTGTCAGGTATGTCCTCATATAGCTTTTACTGGTTTTTATGCTGGTATATCTGCCATCTAATTATGCACAATTTCATAGCTTCTGTCACTAGTAACTCTTCTCCTGAAAGGTCAATGATGAATGCTATAAACCAGGACCTTCATGTTAAAGATGATATCCAAAATGAAAACTGTTTTTCAAACTGTCACCATAATAACTATTGTAATTCTCTCTTTCATTCTTTCAATCACCCCAAACTTGCTTATTTCTTTCGGTTGCACAATGATTGTCACTGACGTGTGAAAATACATTGGCAGATGGAAATACCTCTTTAAGTCCTAAGCTTGTGCAAAACTTACAAGGTTGCAGAATACAAGCCATGTAAAATTTAGGAGAAAGCAAAACTTGCATTTTAATTTGTAAACTGCCTTTGTTCACTGAAGAAAGAATTAATCTTGAGCCAGCCTGGAACAGTTCATGTAACCTTCTACCTGAAACTGAATGTTCATCAAGGCAAATATAGTCAGTCAATATTTTCCACGAGGCAGCACGTAAAGCTATAGCATTGCTAATATTCATAGTTTGCTTTATTGTTTATTTGCCTTTGTCTTCTGCTTCTCTATATCTGATGGCCTGGGCCAGGTCCCAGACTCATAAATTAAGATGTTTGCAGAGTTGAAGTCACTCAGAGATCAAAGTGTATAAGCACTCACTATAGTCACTAGAAAGCTGGTCTTAAGAGACACTCATCTTGCCCTGAAGGAGATACCTACACTGAGGCAGCTGGATACTTACACAAGATGTATAATAAGATGCAGAGGGAAGTAAGCTTGTTCTACAGAGAGAAAACTAGGGGGAATCCAATTCTCCTTTTCAGAAAGATGAGACTAGTTCTTCTCAGAGCTATATAACAGCTAGAAAATTTGGTGTAAAAAAGCAGTGAGCAGGATCAAAAAGAGAGCAGAAAAGACTACAAATTTTAGGTATTCTACCTTCTCAGAAATATTCTTAGAAGTGTTCAGTCCTTGAACAACATTATATAACTTCAAAGGTAACTCTTGTTTGAGCAAAAGAATAGACTAGATGACTTCACAAGTTATTTAGAGTTTGAACTGTGACTTGAAATTTTCTTTTTGAACAAAAGCCACTTACATTAAAATATATGTTAACTTCTGTTTCTACCACCTCAAAGTTATTGTAAATGCATTGTGCAATATAATCAAGTATGTTGTGAAAAAGCTGCTCTCAGAAATAGCTACAAAAACAGGGAAATCTTGTTTTTAACAGGTAACATACATACATTTGACAACTTACTATTACGCAGAAGTTATTGCAATATTTACTTGAATTATTTCCATGCTCTTTCCACAACAATTCAACAGACACTATACAATATTATTTAATTATGAACAAACTTGGACTATATGCATGGCAATCAGGTATCAGGCACAGTCAGCATGGGTTCATGAAAGGGCAGGTCCTTCACAAATCTGATCTCCTTCTACAAAAAGATGACCTACTTAGTGAATGAGTAAAAACCTGTGGATGCTGTTTATATGGACTTTAGTAAAGTATTCAACATCATTTTCCACACCAGCCTCCTGAAGAAACTGGCTGCTTGTGACTTATATGGGTGGACAACTCACTGGGCCAAGAACTGGTTGGATAGTGGTTCAGAAAGAATGATGGTGCACGGAAATAAATTCATGTGGGAGTCAGTTGCTCGTGGTGCTATCCAAGACTCACTATTTGGGCTAGTTCTTTTTAATATCTTGTATTGGGTTGAAGGCTAAGCTTCCCTGAGCCCAAAAGCCCAATAAAGACTCAAAACGATTTGGAAGTAAAAAGGGTAAACTTTAAGAACAAGTAGGAGGTAAAGGGATTTTTTACAGCAGGTGGGAGAAAGGGAAACAAGCTCTGGGATATGGGGAATAAGGGAAAAGGGTCCAGAGACCAGGGAGAAGGAGGGAAAGGAAAAAAAATACAACCGCTGCAGGCAGCTGAAGTTCAATTGGCTTTGGAAAGCAGAATGCAGGAATCCTATTGCGAAAAAGTCTCAGTCCCAGTCTCAGCAGACAATAACGATGCTCTAACACACGGCATCAGGGAGGCAGCACAGAGCGCCAGCAGGTGTTCGACCAGCCAGCATGAGGAGAAGAGGAGAAGGAAGAAGAAGAGAAGGGGGGGGACTGGGTTCCCCCTCTTATAGTCCAAAATCCTAGCAGGAAGTGGGAGTGTCTAACCATATCACCCGGGAAAAGGGTGAAACCATTCCTTGGGAAAAGACAGGGGGTCCCAGGGGGCTTAAACCTTCACATATCTTTATCGATTATCTGGATGAGAGAATTGAGTGCACCCTCAGTAAGCTTGCAGAAAACACTAAATTGAGTAGGAGTGTTGATCTGTTTGAAAGTAGGAGGGCTCTGCAAAGAAATCTGGACATGCTTGATCAATGAGTGGAGGTTAATTGTATGAGGTTGTTCTGGGTCAACACAGCCCACTCTCACAAGGCTCCTACTCCTACACAGACAAGAGGGAAAGTAACACACACAAATTCTGGGGTGAGATAAGGAATTTACTGAGCTAATACAATGCACAATTAGCATTTTGCAGAAAGTGCACAGCAGAAACAGCAGCAGAATCTAGTGATAAAACTGTTCACACCATTTGAGCATGCAGAAACCAGCCCAGTGGAAAATAACAACACCCCAAACCTGGAAACTGAAAGCAGCAAGTAGGACAGGAAGCCTCTCATGTTACAATCTGAACTTCAAGCCCCACAATACTATTGTCCAGCCAGCACTTTCATTTAAAACTGGCATGGCAGCAGCATGGTATGGAATATACACATCAGCAGATTCAACTCGAGCCATGACAGAGGTTTAAAACAGTCAAGTGCCTGACCCTGCCCTTGGGTCATACCAACACCATGCAATGCTACAGGCTTGGGGAAGAGGGGAAGAGTTGCTGGAAAGTTGCCCAGTGGAGAAGGATATTGGGGTGTTGGGTGACATCCAGATGAACATGAGCCAGCAATGTGCTCAAGTGGGCAAGAAGACCAACAGCATTCTGGTTTGTATCTGAAGTAGTGTGGCCAGCAGGGGTAGGGAAGTGACTGTACTTGGCACTGGTGAGGCTGTATCTTAATTATTGTGCTCAGTTTTGGTCCTCCCACTAGAAAGATATTGAACTGCTGGAGCATGTCCACAAAAGGGCAACTGTGGTGGTTTAGCAGTTACCTGCCCCCCACACCTTTTGAAATAACCCAGGCTAGACTCAGACCAGCTGGAAGTTGATAAATGAAGCTTTATATTTACAGCAATGCACAATATACAAGCAGATATTTACAATGTATAACAGATATTTACAGATATATACAGTGAAAAGGTAATACAGAAACACCACACCCCTCCTAGAGATCAAGATCCCTAAGAGGGATAACCAACTACCCCTACCACCTTTCCCCCGTTCCCCAGTCTTATCTCACCATCTGTTGATGAAGCAGATAGGCGGAGGTAGATCAGCCAGGGGGATTAGCAGTAGGAAAGAAGTTAGCAGCATTATTAAGAATCAGCTACAAAAGGCAGAGACAAAGGAACCATGCAAGGAGCAGCTACAGCCAGAGAGGTCTGGAGCAGTCTGACTTATCTATATTTGGGTTACACTCTTAAAACAATTTTTTGTCTTTCTCAGTAAAGCTGTGAGTGAAGTGACACAATGTATTTTCACTTCTCATCCAATAGTCAATTTCTCACTCAGATTCTCCAATTAGTTCAAACCAGCACAGCAACAAAGGTAGTTAAGAGTCTAGAGAACAAGTCTTATGAGGAGCAGCTGAGGGAACATAAGAAGACATTCAAGATCAAACTTGATGTGGCCCTGGGCAAACTTATCTACTTGGAAATATCCATGCTCATTGCAGGGCATTTGAACAAGCTGGCTTTTGAGGGCCCCTTCTAATCCAGTTCAGTGTGTGAACCTGTGAACTGAGATTGTTTAATCTGAAAAAGTCTGAGGGAAGACATCATTTCTCTGTACAATTACATAAAAGTAAGTTGTAGCAAGGTAGGGATCTTCACTCTAGTATCAGGTGATAAGAAGAGAGGAAATGGCCTGAAATTGTGCCAGGGAATATTTAGTTTGGATATTAAGAACAAGTTTTTTTTTTATGGAAAGAGTGGTCAGACATTAGAATTGATTGTTAAGAGAGATGGCAGTCATGATTCCTGAAGGTGTTCAAAAAACATGTGGACATGGCACTTCAGCACAGAGTTTGATGGTGATGGTGGTGTTAGGTTGATGATTGGACTCGATCTTAAGGGTCTTCTCCAAACAAAACGATTACATGATTCTGTGTTTCTGTTCTATAAAAGTGACTGTTTTAACAATGATAAAAAAGGATAAGATATGATTTTGCTTTCAAATTTGGCACAATTATTATTTCTATCAGTAACATATTTTTCATTTATTTTGTACTTTGAAATCCTTGTCATGATATCTGCCACTTAGGATGACCAGGAACTCTGCCTCTACTATACTTCCAAATAAATTTTTAAAACCCAGAAAAATGTAGATTTGAGAATGCTTGCTAAAATATTGCATACTAAAATCATAATTATTTCTAATAACTAAAACCTTTTTAAAAAGTCATTAATTACACATTAAAGCTTGTTTAATATTCAGTATGCAGTACTTTAATATTTTCTGTAGAGAATATATATAATTTTACATAGTTTTCCTATTAAGCATCAAATTAGATAGTGAATGAATTAATGATCATATTTAATCTCAAGGATATTTGTTCAAAAACAAAACAAAACAGAATAGTTAATTTGCCTTGACAAGCGCAGTTCAGCATTTAAATGTGGAAGACTATTAAGATGAGAGCTATTTATTTGAAACCAAGGGTTTTTTTGTGATTTAATAATTCAAATAAGAAAAAAAAAGTCAACTTTAATCTTCAAAATCCTCCACGGTAGAACATTAATGTAAATCATCATTACAGTGCACAAAAAGTATTTGCAATATTGTTGAAATTAAATTCATGATAATCCCTTCTCTAAAAACTGATTTCTCAATTAATATGCAGAAGTCGTTAAATAAATAAATAAATAAATGTGCAAACATAGAAAACCCCAGATACCCCATTTTTTCTGACAGACAGTTACTAGCGAGATTTTGATGCAATTTTCCTCAGGCTGTTTGCATTTTCTTATTATCTTCATATGTTAAACATTTTTGCTATTTGTTTTCTATTTTTTAGCAGTGTAAGTTTTATTCTCTAATACTCAGAATGAGATTTCAGAGGTGTTTTTTTTTTAGCAAGAACAGATATAGGAGGTAGGAATCAGTTTTATCTCTCTTATGTTTGACTTTCATAAACTATAAAGAAAGTTAAATGATCAAAGTTAAACAGAAACGATGATCAATAATCCATGTCCAATTTTTTTTAAAAACAAAGAAACAATCAAAATGAAAGCAAAGTAAAACAAAACCCCCCACACTTACTTGAAGTTAATGGAAGTGTAGAAGTTTCATTAAAGAAAAATAAAACAAACCAAAACTTGTTTTCAGAGATCGAACTGACCAAATAGTTGGTTTTAAATCACTAAATTCTAAAAAAAGCAAAACAAAGTTAAAGAATATTGTTATTAACTGTGGCTTTTGTGGGAATGTAAAAAGATTTATATAGATATACAAAGTTATATATATAAAAGGCATGGAAGTTATCACTGTAGTGGGTTTGCAGCGACCTGCCCCCCCACCTTTTAGAACCCCGGCTAAAACTCAGAAAAACACACTGGAAGTTAATAAATGAAGCTTATATTTACAGCAATGCAAATATACAAGCAAATATTTACAAGATATAACAGATATTTACAGAAATATACAGTAAAATAGAAATACAGACACCACACCCCTCCTGGAGACCAAAATCCCCAGGAGAGGGAAACCAAACCCCCCTGTACCACCTCTCCCTCCTCCCCCCAGCTTTATCTCACCACTTGATGATGCTGCAGATAAGCTGAAGATCGGTCAGAAAGATTAGTGGCAGGAAGGAATGAATGGTTTTAGTAATTTTACTCTGAATTAGTTCAAAGGCAGAGAGACAAAGGAAAGAAGCTGGTGAAGCCTGCTCAACCCAGAGCCGACTGAACTGCGCAAGCACACTGGCTTATCTGGATGTTTTGGGAACATTCTCAAAACAACCTGCTTCTCTCTCAGTCAAAACTGGGTGAAAGGACACAGTGTTTAATTTCTCACTCTCAGGCAGCAGCCTAATTTTTTACACAAATTTTCCAATTAGCTCAAACCAACACAATCACACACTCCTCTTTAAGAAGAACTGAAAACACAATTAAGGGAAAATATTATTTCCCTTCCTGAATCCACAGAATGAAAAATGAGTGAGTCAAAAGATCATTAATTTTGTTTAGTTCTATGCCTAATAAACAAATTAAAAGGATCAAAGAGTTCATAACATCTAAAGAAGAATTTATTAATCTGAATCACGTCTTAAAAGACAAATAAGGTCTATAACAGTTCTCATTGCCTTTAAAGAGTGGACAGAGTATAAATTTACTCCCCTATAACAGTGAAATAAAATGCTCTGTAATTGGAAAGAAATACAGAATTATTTTTTAAAAAGATACAGAGAAATGGAGTCTTTAAAAAAAATTAACTTAAATCTAAATTTAAATCTAAATCTTTCTTAAAACTGAAAGACAGGATATTAAACCAGGAATTGGAAAGAAAGCCAAAAGAAAATGAAGCAAAACAACCAAGCAACCAAACAAGTTTAAAACTTCTTCCTGACAAGTTAGAATTCAAAGAATTTTTTATGCTGGAAAAAACCTTCAGGATCTAACGGTCAATTTAGTACTGCCAAATCCATTATTAAATCATGTTAGTAAGTATCATATAAATATATATTTAAATATCTTCAAGAGTTGGTGACTCAGTCACTTCCATCAACTATCTGTTGCAATGCTTAGTGGCCCTTTGGAGAAAAATAAAATAATTCTCAGGTTCAGTCTAAAACACCTCTGTCACAACTTGAGTCAATTTCCTGGCATCCTATCAGTTGCTGCTTGTGAGAAAAAAATTTACACTTGTCTCACTATAGCCATCTTTCACATAGTTGTAAAGAGTGATGAAGTGTGCCCTCAGTCTTATTTTCTCTATGCTTGCGTGCTTGAAGTCATGATAAGTAAAAATGAGGCCATTCCAGAATATAAAAGCTCATAATGTACCTACTTTCATAATCAGATGTTTACTGGAATAGTAGACAGAAAGGTTATAGAGAACTGGGTAAAGTGCAATTTTACTCCTAGGTTGTATGGCTGAAGACTAATTTATGAGTCGACAGGACTCCAAATAGATTTTTATGGAACTCCACTTGTAACCAGTTTTCTTTCACTAGTGATATTAATTATTACCTTTGTTTACTTCTTTCAAAATTTTATCCATTACTCTAATGATTTCCTATTACCTCACAGGACTTTTGTTGTTGTTGTTTGTTTGTTTTGGATGGTTTTGGTTTTGTTTTCTTTTAGTTGTTCTTGTGGGTTTTCCTTCCAGATTTCCTAGTCAACTCAGTTTTCAGAGGAATAATTGGGTTAAGGTCATTTTCAAGACTGCCATCAGATAATACAACCAGGTTTTGTCTTAACAGTGCTATTTCTGTGTAGAAAGTGTTGATAACAGTGTAGATGATAGCAGATTGAATGCAGATGGTTATGAATCTCTGGGGGACTATAGATATTAGTGTAGATACTGTTTTTCTATGGAGAAAACATGAATCTCTGTGAATAAACTTAAAGCTGTAACTTCCTTTCTTGTTTAGTCTTTTTTTTCCTCCTAATTTAATTTACTTTTATTAATTCTAGATGCATTTTATGTGTGTTAGCTGAAAATATAATTGGTTTAGGCTTTAAAGTTACTTGAGGTATCAGACTTTAAAGTTACTTGACGTATCTTTGTGTATAGTTAAAAACATGATAACTCAACAGTGGAATGTAATGCAGTGATTTTCTTTCATCCTGAAACTCATCTAAAAAGGTATATTCTGAAAGTTAGAGCTGATAAGCTGGTCCTAAAATAAGTTCTCCATCTGTACATGAAAGTTTCATAGCTTAGGAATGGGAAAACTTCCATGTTAATTATGATTTCAATGATCCATAGTTTTATTATAAAGATTTATCAGCCTTCAACTAACATATCATCATGTTTATATTTACATTACCATAATCTTTCTTAAATTTACTACAACAAACAGCTTCTCCTAATAATAATTAGTGTTTATGTCTAGGGCTAACCTCAAAAAAAAATCTTATGCTCTAAATATCAGTTATGCTGACATGAAAAATCCAGTTTTTAAGTCCTCTGGAAATTTTCAATGCTGAGTACAGGTACATGGACAAACCCTTATAAAATGAGGTTGAGAATGTTATATTCAAATTCATATCATGTTTTGCAGCAAGCTGATGACAAGGCTCCTTCATGACCTTCTTAAATGAGGCGCTTGCAGATACATACAAATTGCGCACCTTTGGAGGAAAAACCAACCTTAAATGTTGCTGCACAGTTCTGGTTGAAGAAAATACAGGGAATGTGAATTCTTAAAATCTAAAAAGGATTCAATATGGTATAAAATGCAAGGTCTGGATGTTGATTAACACTACTTGAATTGATGTCAACACAAATCACTAATTTAATCAATTCAAGGCATCAGTGTTGGCATAGCACGGTTTTAGTACCACAACTGAATAATGTTGAAGCACAACACCACAAAATATTTATTTACTTATGTTTCTGTGGGAATGTGATCAGAGTGAAAAATAATGAGCAATTTGGCCTTCATTTTCATGGCTGAGGAAAATAATCAGTGGTACACAGGCCATTTGAACTTGGCTCTCATAACATGGTGACGGCTCCTATGGGGGAGCAAGACATAGTGGTTGCAGGTGGCCTAGGGGAATACCAAGTCAATCTATGCTAACAATGAGGTCCATGCTTGCCTAGGTTATGCTAATAGATTAGTATTTGTAAGTGTGTACTCAGTGCCTAGGAGAGAGAGAGAAAGTCACTGAGCCCCTTTGAGCACTTGCTTTGTCCAGGAGGGAATTTTGATTTCTGTATTATTTCTAATTTATATATAATTGTAAATAATTGTAAATATATATTGTGTATATATGCTTGTAAATTTAGCTTTGCCGTAACTATAGCTTTATCTTGCTTCTAAACCATCTGAGTTAGTGTGGTAAATTTCAATAGTGGGAAGAGGGGAAGTTTCTAACCCACCACAACATTGCTTTGTATAAAGAGAAAACTTAAGTGAAAATATCTGAAATGGTATTCTTTCTTGATATACATAAACAAGAAAAAAACATATTAAGGTAATGGTTTTGCTCTGCACAATAAATTTCTGTAAAAGGAAGGTGTTTGCCATGTATTACTTCAGGATTGAGAAAATACATTAATGAAAATTTTTTATATTATGCCTTCAGTACCTCCATGAGAATAAATTGTTTCCTTTAGGTCATTCATAGCATCTGTTAACATACAATACCACATGATGCATTCATATAGTGATTTTATACTCATTTCAGTCATAAGAATTTAAACACTGTCATGTCACATTTGGAAATGAGCATATGATGAGATTGTTCCTCTATTTCTCCAAATTGCTACCCCTAAGGTTCTTATGCAGTCAAACTAATTTTGTAATTAAATAACTGTATTTCTAAGATGCTTTTTGCTTTTCATGGTATGCCTCCACAGGTTTATGCAAATGGTCTCTCTAGTTACACTGTTGAGAAATCTAAACCAACAAAAAAGAAGCCACTGAATTCTTTCTTGTTATATAGACTTAAAACCATTTTTTCCCATCAAAATTGTATGCCATAGGGTAGAGCATAATTATATCATATAAAGACATACAAAATATAAAGAATATGGGTTATATATGTAGCAGACATATTTATTTATGTATCTAATAGAGAAGAAGCTTCTCATTAAACAATTCTAAAATATTTTCAGATATAGAAAATAAATATCAGTTATTATAATGAACAGTACATGCACACAGACCCAAACTAAATATGAAATTTATGTAGTATTTTGAAGTTTCATTTGTACTGTAAGAAGACAGAGTGAATTTGTCTTGCATATAAGCCCTTCACAACTAAATATAAAGTGGTGTACATTCAAATTAGATTCAGTAAGGAGAGAAATATGTTTCCCAAGTAAAATGAAATTTCTAAAAAATGAAAACATTAAAAAATGAACTATGAAAAATAAAATTAAACAATTTAGTTAATAAATTTGCTTGATTAAATGTAGGATCACAGAATCACAGGATGTTAGGTGTTGGAAGGGACCTCTGGAGATCTTCGAGTCCAAACTCCCTGGCAGACAGGACCATATAATTTATGAGAGGTTGCACAGGAACACATTCAGACAGGTCTTGAAAGTCTACAGAGAAGGAGAATGCACAACCTCTCTGGGAAGCCTGTTTCAGTGATCTGTGACCTTTACAGTAAAGAAATTCTTCGTCATGTTGAGGTGGAACTTCCTGTGCTGTAGTCCACCTTCACTGGCCCTTGTGCTGTCACAGGATGCAAGTGAGAAGAGGCTATCCCTTCATTCCTGACACCCAGCCATCATATATTTACATACATTTGGAGAGTGTTGAATGTCAGCTTCATTAATATTTTCAGAAATGTCTACCACAATATTCTTATATCCATGTTTGGACTTTATGATCTAGATAAGTGTAGTAGGTTAGAACTGGGCTGAGCGTTAATTTTCCTCTAATGCTGTGTTTTGTGGTGCTGTAGCTGAGCACTGATAAGGCAGCAGTGTTGTGGTTACTGCTAAGCTGAGCACCCAGGCTGGGTTTTTTTGGTTTTTTCCTCAACATCTCCTGGCCCCAAGATGCTGAGAGGACACAGCCAAACCATATGATATTCCATGCCATAGGACATCAGCTCAGATATAAGAATGAGGTAATAGAAGGAAGTTTGGGGAAGATTTGTCTATGGCGTGTGTTCTCCAGGAGTAACCATCAAGCATAGAGAACCCTGCTTCCAAGACCAAAACACCATCTAGATGATGGGAAGTAGAGATTAACATATCTGTCTGCTCTTGTTTCTGCACGGTCTGTTGCTTTTGCTTGTTTTCATTATTAAAGTGCTTCTATCTTATAAGTGGCCCTTGTTATATTTTCCCCTCTCCCCTCCCCATTTAAGAGAGGGAGTGATAGAGTGACTCTGGTGGACATTTGGCCCCCAGCTGGGGCTGAGCTCAGAAGGCAGTGGAGGCCATTACCAATGGTTGCACTACAAAAGTCTGTCCTGGGAGCTATTCAGGACACTATCTTTACCAATGACTTGGAAAAACTGTTACAGTGTGTACTCATCAGTTTTGCAGATGAAATCACATTGAAGGATCAGTTGATACATTGGAGCATAGTGATCCCTCCTCTAGAGGGAGCTATATAGAATCAGTTAAGGTTGGAAGGGACCACAAGGATCATCAAGTTCCAATCCTCCCTGCCATGGGCAGAGACACCTTACCTGAGATCAGGCTTCCCAGAGCCTCATCCAGCCTGGCCTTAAACACCTCCAGGGATCAGGCCTCAACGACCCACCTGAGCAACTCATTCCAGGGTCTCACCACTCTCATACTGAAAAACTTCCTCCTCACATCCAGTTTGAATCTCCCCACCTCCAGCTTTGCTCCATTCCCCCTAGTCCTGTCACTATCTGATAGCCTAAAAATCCCTCCCCAGCTTTTCTGTAGGCCCCCTTCAGGTACCTGAAGGCTACAATAAGGTCACCTCAGAGCCTCCTCTTCTACAGCCAAACTCTTTCAGTCTGTCCTCATAGCAGAGGTGCTGCAGCCCTCTGATCATCCTCGTGGCCCTTCTCTGGACACGCTCCATCATGTCCACATCCCTCTTGTAATAGGGGCTCCAGAACTGGATGCAGTACTCCAGGTGAGGTCTCACCAGAGTGGAATAGAGGGGGAGAATCACCTTCTTCGACCTGCTGGCCACATTTCTCCTGACACGGCCCAGGATCTGGTTGGCTTTCTGGGCTTCAAGTGCACACTGCTGGCTTATTTTGAGCTTCTTGTCCACCAGCACCCCCAAGTCCCTCTCCTCGGGGTTGCCAGTATAGAATCATAGAATCAGTCAGGGTTGGAAGATACTTGGACCTCCATTCATCACTCTTGAAATGCAGCATAATTTTATTATTAGTCTCTAATAAAATAGCAATAAAAAGGTCCAAATTTATTCAAAGATTGACAATTTACCTTTTTTATGTGTGTTCTTCTGCAACAGTACAATTGTTGCAGTATAAGTGCTGAAAACTTATTCACTGACATCAAAATGTGAAGGATCAGAAAGGGCTGGCTGCTCCCTTGCAGTGAAGATTCAGGATTTACGACAATGCATAGGTGAGTTATGCCCTCTCAAGTGATTCCATCCAGAAGATCCTGAAGATACTGGGCAGATGTAGGGATTGATAGTGTCAATAAGAAGCTCCCAACAACTCAACTGGTCAGCCAGGACCAGGGACTGGCTGATTGGATCCTATCAGAAGCAGGAGACAGGGCACACTACACTGTGGATCTGAAGGGCCTGCCTGTGGAACAAACTACCCAAAGTGCTGAGATGAAGTCCAGAGATAGGGCTGGGAAACGACACACCTATAGTGTCAGTGAGACTCAGGTTGTTTTACTAGGCCTGAGCTGAAATGGGGCACCTGAGATACTTGTAAACAATTGCAATGGGATTCTAGGTGAGGCTGGTGAAAGCCAGTAAGGCCATCTAGAGTCTTCATCATCATTATATGAAGGACATGCCTAGATATCAGACCATGGTGTCATAATGACACATTTATGTTCCCTTAAGTGACCTTTTTTATTCCTTCATAGTTCTAGACGAGATGATAAGTTTGTCATGAAGAAATCAGAACATAGCAAGAAGAAAGGGAAAAATTTAGGATATAGAAAGAAAATGATGGAGAGGATGATGGTATAGCACTTACACAGATTTCACTCCTAAATCTCAGCCACAGGATAGATTGGGAACACAGCAGGTGTGTATGGACAACAATTCAAAAAGTTATGCATAATCAAATGTCTATAAATATAGACAGAATACTATTGTTTAAATGTTCATTATTTTTATGTTCATAAACAAGGTAGTATTTTACCTAATAGCCTAGATGTGAAGGCAAATTCAAGCTCTGGGATCGTTTGATACTATGAGAATTGTAGATGCCACAAAAAAATATTGAAAATTAGTAAAATTCAAAGAACATGTACTGTGAGGATGTGCTAACATGAAAGGAGAGAATGGGATGATGACAATCAATTAATGTCTTGAACATCTTCTTTCAGATGTCCGAAGTCTTTTTGGGGTACTCAGGAATGCACTATTTTATGTTTTCAGTAAATTTCTGACAGTATCTTGGATCTCATGGGAATAATGTACTTATTTCAGTCAGGAAAAAAAGTGAAACAAGGAGAATGAATAGCTTTTACAAAGGTTATAATATTAATTTAAAAGCTATTTATGCTCCCAGTCTTACTTAGTCTGAACATGCTCCACCATTCTTGTCATGCAATATTTTTCATAACCTCCCATTAAATTTTCCAGGCTTTGCTGTTCTGATAGCTACTGGTAGTTACTAGCTTAAATATTTCCTAATTCTTTCCAGTCAAATCGTAAAGTTCCTGCACAAAATTAGTAGGCAGGTAAGCAATTAAGAAAATAGAAAGGGAAAAAAAAAAAAAAAGATCTAATGAAAGTTAGTTTAGCTTTAAGTCCTTTGTATCAGACACTTGAAAAAGACAGGTTTATACCAAGGTTCAGGCTTAGAATACATAGGCTTAAGCCTGATGAAGGGAACCAGATGAGATACAGCTGCCCAGGGTGTTCAGCCAGAACCATAGTGATGAGGCTGGGCTGAAATCAAGCCAAGAAAACAATCTACAGGTCAGGAGCAATGAGATCAAGTACTGATTCAACCGAGATGGAGATAACCAAGATTATGACACTATGCACAGGGTAGCTGAAGGCTCAGACTGAAATGGGATTCCTTAATTCTTGAGCATGGTGTGTGGGTGGAGGCAAGTTATTTACTTTAAATTTACTCTCTTTTTTTTTTTTTTTTTTTCCTGACAGACACTTTGTGTCACAATACAAAAAGCAAACAACTCTGAAAATTAAAAATTTTTAATGCACTCTGCACATATTGGTTCTGAATCTAAAACAAGCAGAACAGCAAGAATAAAAGATACCCACTATAAAAGAAGCTCTTGGGGAGCACTAGTGACCAAGATCACCATAAACAGGGCATGGTGATTCAGCAATAGTGTGGCACAACAGTTTTCATAGAAGCGTGAACAGTATTGACGATGTGCCTCTGTCAACTCAACCAGGGAACAAGATTATCTACTTGGCAGAAGACTACATCTACTCTAAACTCTGCACTCATTATTACTGACTGATGCAGATTAAATTACAAAAAATTCTACAGAAGGTTTTATATGTTAATGTAGACAACACCTTGATGTTAATGCTCTTGAAAGAATTTCTGAAGTCAGATTAAGTTAAGAATGGAGTGGCACACTGTGCAGCTTGGAGTGAGTTAAAATTCTGAACGTAGCATCTTCAATTATGTAAATACAACAAAATAAAAACCCTGTATTTCAATATCCTATAATTAATGAAAATTATGATAGTTCTAGTGTAGTTACTCTGTTGTGGTAGACTTGAAGGGTCAAAAATAGGACTATACATGTGCTGGCTTGCTGAGAGACATGTTTTTCTGCTATTCTTCCTTCTGTTTGGGAAGAAGCAACAGAGGGAAAATGGACAAAAACCTGGAGCCATGGAGTCTGAACACTCTGGCTTACCCAACTTGGTTTTCTCCCCTTTGCATCCCATGGTAAACAAGGTGCATGTACTTACCTTGCGCCAAGCTTGTGCTAGGCCTATGCCCTCTGCAGATATGGTCATAGCAAACTTGTGGCTTCACACAAATATGGTCAAGCTTGGCTTACTGCCATGCTAGTTGGATAAGCTATTATGTCCAGAAGCCCAACCAATCTCAGGCATTGACATAAAAACAGACAAACAGGTAACACAACATGCTTTTGCTGTTGTTCTGTGCTTAACTGATATTCTGTGTTCTGCTCTATCCATGCTTGTTGCCTACCACCAATGCTAATGCCTTATTACATATAGCAATATAAGCTATTTTCTAGCTTGGAACTGCTTCAAGTTTACCAGGAGCAACTCTAATTGCTTTCATGTGATAGCTGCACACAACAGCCAGTGTGACACACCTGCTGAGACCACATAGCAAGACGTCTGCCTGCATCTCCTGAGATGAGCAAGCCCTGGAGCACACAGATCATTGAAAGACAGGGTCAGGTCAGAAACCATCTGCCCCACCTTTCTCCAGTAGCCTGTGGAGCTGGGAAAAGAACTCTGAAGCCTCTACAGTGGCCAGCAGCCAGACTGGCCACAAAATCAACAAACAGAACTCCCTGCAGGCATTTTGAGTACTGTCTCAATTTATTGCTAGCCTCAGAAGTTAAGAAATAAAATTTGTGATTAAATACCCTTAGCTTTTGCATTTAGCTAGCTTCTGCCCTATGCAGAGAGGCCCTGAGTCCATCTAGTGGCCAAGTGGACAACTAACTGTGAGAAATTTTCTCTTCCAGCTTATTTCATTTCAGTTGGATTCATAGAATCATAGAATCATAGAATGGTCTAGGTTGGAAGAGACCTCAAGGATCATCCAGTTCTAACCCCCTGCCACAAGCAGGGACACCTCCCACTAGATCAGGTCGCTCAAGACCTCATCCAGCCTGGCCTTGAACACATCCAGGGAGGGAGCAGACACAACCTCCCTGGGCAACCTGATCCAGTGCCTCACCACCCGCACTGTGAAGAATTTCTTCCTAACGTCCCGTTCAAATATCCCCTCCACCAATTTAAACCCATTCCCCCTCATCCTGTCATTACAAGACCTTGTGAACAGCCCCTCCCCAGCCCTCCTGTAGGCCCCCTTCAGATACTGGTGGGCTGCTATAAGGTCTCCCCGAAGCCTTCTCTTCTCCAGGCTGAAAAGCCCCAACTCTCTCAGCCTGTCCTCATAGCAGAGGTGGTCCAGTCCTCTGATCATCTTCGTGGCCCTCCTCTGGACTCTCTCCAACAGTTCCATGTCCTTCTTGTGCTGGGGGCTCCAGAACTGCACACAGTACTCCAGGTGGGGTCTGACAAGAGCAGAGTAAAGGGGGAGAATCACCTCCCTTGCCCTGCTGGTAATGCCTCTCTTAATGCAGCCCAGGACACGGTTGGCAGTCTGAGCCGCGTGTGCACACTGCAGGCTCATGTTGAGCTTCTCATCCACCCAGACCCCCAGGTCCTTTTCCTCAGAGCTGCTCTCCAGCCACTCACCACCCAGCCTGTATTTGTGCTTGGGATTGCAGCGCCCCAGGTGCAGGACCTTACACTTGGCCTTGTTAAATTTCATGAGGTTAGCCTGGGCCCACCTCTCCAGCCTGTCCAGGTCCCTCTGGATGGCATCCCTGCCCTCCAGCAAGTCAACTGTGCCACACAGCTTGGTGTCATCTGCAAACTTGCTGAGGGTGCACTCGATTCCTCTGTCCATGTCGCTGACAAAGATGTTAAACAGCACTGGTCCCAGCACTGACCCTTGAGGGACGCCACTTGTCACTGGTCTCCAGGTGGACATTGTGCTGTTGATCACCACTCTCTGCGTGCGACCATCCAGCCAATTCCTTATCCAGCGAGTTGTCCACCCATCAAGTCCATGTTTTTCCAGTTTGGTGACCAGGGTGTCATGTGGGACAGAGTCAAAGGCCTTACTCAGGTCCAGGTAGATGACATCAGTTGCCCTTCCCTTGTCCACTGCTGCTGTGACTTTATCGTAGAAAGCCACCAAATTTGTTAGGCATGATTTGCCCTTGGTGAAGCCATGCTGGTTGGCATCAGGCACCTCTGCTTTGTTCTCCATCTGCCTTAGCAGAGCCTTGAGGAGGATCTGCTCCATGATCTTGCCAGGCACAGAGGTGAGGCTGACTGGTCTGTAGTTCCCAGGGTCATCCTTTTTTCCCTTCTTGAAGATAGGTATTATATTTGCCTTTTTCCAATCAGCAGGAACTTCACCAGTCTGCCATGACCTTTCAAATACAATGGACAATGGCTTGGCAACTTCATTTGCCAGTTCCTTCAGGACCCTCGGGTGGATCTCATCAGGCCCCATGGACTTGTGCACGTTCAGGTTCCTTAGGTGCTCTCGAACATGATCTTCAATTATCTTGTTTGTATACATTGATATACATTATGTAATGCATTCCATGACTGTTATAACTGAACCAGTTTATTATTAAAATTAGTGGTCAGGTGTGGAAACGTTTGGATAACAAAATTAAGAAATATTAATTTTGTGGAAAAAAAAATCTTGCATTAATTACTCAAACCCCCATTCCATCACACCCTTTCCTTTCATTTTGTCTTCTTGGCTCCTGTGTACCTGACCGCTCTCTGACTCTTTCATTCAACTGCATGTCATAGGGTGTTCCAAAATTCCCTTTCCCGCTCTCCATCTGTGGATGTTCAATAGGAGAAGATAAAAGTGTTAAATTGCTTTCCCTTCCCGCTGTGGTCTTGAATGGGGAAAGGCTCCCTTTTCTTCCTGCTTCCACACATGTACTTACTCATGGGAAAGACTGCACTGGAATCTGGGATTGTTATTGTCTGGATTCTTTGCGCCTGTTATATATTGGCACTGCACATATTGTCTGGGAAAAAATTTAAATAGAGTAACCAGAAAGCATGTGCAGGTCCATGCAGTTCCATTCAGATTCATTTGGAGAGATCTGTTAGCAGCACCTGGATCCAGCTTGTCCTCAGACCTGCATACCTGGCTTCCTGCTCCCTACCCCCAAGCTAGAAGTACCCTGCCTCTGTGATAAGCTGCCACAGTTCTCTGAAAAATGCCAGGAGTGCAACTTTCCCTCTGATGCTAAGGCAGTGCCACTCCACAAGATTTGCCTCATGGAAACTGTGTCTGGAGACACTTTGACTTTAGCGGATTCCATTCTCATTGGATTTATGTCACATGGTTCCACAATTGGATTATAACTTGTAGTTCCCAGAGGCTGCCACAAAGAAGATTCAGGGACCATCTCCAAATTCCCACTTTGCTCTCTTCAGTAAACTGACACTCTCGGCAGTTTCTGAATGAGCTTCTGTTACATGAATGCAAAATATGTTACATATAATGCATTGTATAACCTTTGTTGAGTGGCATGTTTACTTGATTCAGATGATGTGTTTATACCATTAACAGGACTAAGAAGGTCATAGACTAAGTTTCTAATACAGGAAATTATCATAGAATGTCCCTTTTACACAATAAAAGCCAACTCAGTGCTATTGGCTAAATTGAAATAATCTGGGATAGTTGCATGAATTTCAGAAATTTATGTATTTTAGGATAAATATTTGAGAAAGTAAGATAATATGGACCTTCATTTGAAAGATCAATGTCTGCACAGCAAGGAAAAAAGTGTACAGAATGTATATGATAATATTGTAGTTATTGGAAGGAAGGATAGTGAGAAAGGACAAAATAAGAACTATAAAGAAAACCTGACACTATGAAAACACAAAGAAATAGCAACATCTATAGAGTGTGCTTAATATGCATGCTGTTATGTACATATACATATGTATACTTGTTCACATATGTGTACATATATATATTTGGACTGTTGATCTGTGGAAAGACATTGCTACTTGTCTTGAGAAAATTCCAGTGAAACTACAACACATAGAGGCACATATGCCTACAAACAAAGCTACTGAGGAACACCGACACAACTATCAAGCCGAGTTAGCTGCTAGAGTTTCTCAGGTAGATTCAAACTCTGATCTTGACTGGAAACACTGAGGTGAACTGTTCTTAGTTTGGTGGACTCATGATTTGTCCAGACATAAAGGCAGAGATGCAACCTACCACTCAGCATGTGACACATCAATCAACATATCCATGCACACTATCACACAAGTCATACATGACTGTGACATTTGTACTGCTGTTAGGGAGGCTAAGTGAATCAAGCCCTTATGGTATGGTGAGTGATAGTCAAAATGCAAGTATGGTGTATCATTGCTCATTGATTACATCACCCTATCTTGTTCTCATTCTGGTAAATTATATGTGCTAACTATGGTAGAGGCAAGCAACAGATGGTTAGAAACTATCCAATTTCTCATGCTACTGCACATAACATCATTCCTGGTATGGAAAGACAAATAATGTGGAGACACAGTACTCCAGAGAGTATCAAATCAGACAATGGAACTCATTTCAAAAAACAATCTCATAAAAGACCTGGCCAACGAGCACAGCATCGAGTGGATATACCACTTACTGTACTATGCACCGGCTTCAGGAAAAATTAAACACTACATCAGTTTGCTGAAAATCACCCTGAAAGCAATGGGGGCAACGTTCAGAAACTGGGACAGACATTAAGCAATAGCAACCTGGTTGGTAAATAGTAGAGGTTCTGTACCTCGAGCAGGACCTGCACAATCAGATTTGGCACGTTTGTAGACAGTGATAAAACTCCTGTTGTATGTGAAAAGAAACTGTTAGGAAAAACTGTTTGGGTATTTTCTCCTTTGGGTGAAGGGAAATCTGTCTAAGGTATAGTACCTGCTGAAGTTTCTAATCATACATACCGGGTTATGCAAGGGAATGGTGAAATTCAGTGTGTTCCACAGAGAAACCTAACTTTAGCTGAGAGAGTTTAAATTCCAATTGTATAATACAAGCTGTTATGAGTTTCTGCTTTAGGTACAACATGGCATCCAAAGGAAGAATCTACAAGGAATCTATGGTACAAGAGCACAAACCCTAAGTCACCTGGGAGTCCCTGTTTTCATCTTATCTGCAGAGACACAAACTTTTCCTATTTTCTGAACTTCTGAATCACTTTCATCTGAGACAGCCAGAATGGAGGATATGGACTTTAGTACTCATTATTGTAAATATTGTTTTAGATTAGATGGATAACCTCATGCAGACAATGGAATGATACAGAAGGGGTGGATCATGGTAGTTTAAAATTATCCCTCTATCCTTATTCTGAATTATAAGCAAGAAATAGAAAAATTCCAAAGACCTTGAATTAAAAAAAAAGAAAAAAAATGTAAATAAAATAGGACATTGGATATTTATATATCCAAATTTATATAATCCTATTAATTTGCTGGTTTGGGATAAAGTGTGCTGCAAAAACTGTTCTATATTCTTTTTTTATTTCTTCTGTCTATGATTAAACTTTGCATTACTCTCTTTTCTCTTTCCTGACCTTCTGCTGGCATATCACATCTGTGAGGTACCAGAGGAGGATGAAGGGAGGAAGTCTGGTAGCTCTCTTAGGTGTTGTCCAGTGGGAGTTTAAGTGTTATTTTCTGAATTGTAAATATATGCAAATATATTTTGTACATATACATTTTATTTTATGCTTTTAGATTTTATCTTTGCTGTAATTATAGCTTCATTTTGCTTTCAAACCTTCTGAGATAGTCTGGTGAGTTTATTTTGGAGGTAATTTCAACCACACCACAGACAAAAGCACCTTTATTAGACTGAGCTAACCCATCTCCCACATTCACTACTGTCCTCATGCACCACCAGTAAATACAAAACTGTATGTTGTCACAAAAATCATTAAAGCAATTTAAAAGCAAGTCATATATTTGACAAGCAGTTGCACTATGTCTCTCTCTCAAGACTGGTATGACATGCTGAATTGCTTCTAGTGAGTTAAAATTTTGGACACAGCATTTTCAGTAGCATGCCGCTTAGGCATCATTTTCCTAGACATCCATATAAATAAGATTGAAGCCTTTACAATGTTGGTAGTTACTGATGACCAGCACAAGTCTCTGAAAACGTTAGTCAGTTTTTAAATTGTGCTAAATTTACAGAATGTAAAAAGGTATGCTAAAACTTTTTACACAAAGACTTTTAAAGTTACTTTAAAAGGTAATGTTCCATTTCAGAAAGGTTTGAAAAGAGCCTTTTAAATTCATAACTTTAATTCTCCTTTACTGTAAGATAAAATCTAACAGTTTTTAGTATCAGAGAGAAGACTGTGACAATTTCTTACATTCATATAGGGAGAAAAAATGTTTTTATTGCTTAAAATACTTTAAATTACATTTTGCTACCTAAAGAGCTAGAGACAAAATTTCTCATTTCTATTTTTTCACTCCATTACATTTTAAAGCTCTGAAGCTTTAAAAAAAAAAAAAAAGAAATTCTTAATTTGCCTGTTTGTGTAGCCATTTTATGTGCTCTTTCACAGCCAATAACCTTCCCTAAACCTATTACATTTCCCTATTGGATGTGCCAAAACCATGACAAGGTGTTTCAGAATGAAGTCATAACTGTTGTTAATTAAAGTAAACCAGTAACTAAATTGAGGATGAAATTTGAATAAAGTTACACATTACAAGTTTTTACCACTTGCCACTTTCTAATGAACCAATTCCTCACTCCAACCTTATTTAAAGGTCCAAATGTTAGTAACAAGTGGTCTATAAGATCAGGAATAAATTAATACAAATTTGAAACATCAGAAGAATTTCAGCATGCTTCTATGCAATTTTTCCTTTATATTGTGCCATTTTCCTGGTGTTCTACGGTTTCAAACTCTTGCTATCATCAGATTTTATCTTGTAAAACAATGTAATTTCTGGTATTTGAATAACAAGATCTGCTACATGCAAAAACATTGAACATTTCTTAATAATTCCTGGAATTAAAATAAGACTTTGTGCTTTTCTCTTCTAGTACACAATTTTGGTAATATGGAGAATATAATTACGTGGAGAAGATAGGTGTCTTCCTTCCATATTCCTCATATTATTTCTTTGATTTCCTAGTACCATTCAAAAGTACCAGAAATAAATGTGTAATGAGAGTATAACTTTATTGTGAAAAAAATATCAGCAAACAAAACCTGAATTGAATGGAGAGCCAGAACATGGGAATGTGATAAAAAGAGCTTCACATTGCTTGGCAACAATAAAACAGCTTTGAGAAGTTTGACAGGAGAGCTTGCAAGCTGTGGCATAAATAACTCTGTCCTTACTAAAAGGTTAACACAGAGTTGTTGAAATACAATATGTATGTCACTAAATAAATTGTCCTTGACTAACAGAACTTGTTTAAAGCTTTACTGAAGTGCTTCAGAAGATAGCAACATATGATTAAACTATGTGATTACAATAGCGTAGGCATGTGTATGTAATACCAGGGGGAAATAATCACAATATCACAGGATGTTGGGAGTTCAAAAGGACCTATGGAGACGATCAAGTCTAACCTTGCTGCCAGAGAAGGACCTGATCTAGTGCAGGTCACACAAGAATGTATCCAGACAAGTCTTGAAAGTCTCCAGAGAAGGAGACTCCACAATCTCTCTGAGAAGCTTGTTCCAGTGCTTGTTCTCTGACCATCACAGTAAAGAAGTTCCTCCTCATATTGAGGTACAACTTCCTGTGCTGTCATTTATATCCATTGCCCCTTGTCACAGGGCTCACGTGAGAAGAATCTCTCCCCTCTCTCTTGACACCCAGCACTCAGATATTTATAAATATTTATTAGACCCCCTCTAAGTATTCTCTTCACCAGACCAAAAAGCCCTAGATCTCCAGCCTCTCCCCATAAGGCTCCAGCTCCTTAATCATCTTTGTAGTCCTCCACTGGACTCTTTCAAGTAGATCCCTTTCCCTGATGAACTGGGGAGCCCAAAGCTGAACACAATATTCCAAGTGAGGAAAACTGTGGGAATGCAATGTAAGAGAGAAAAATAATTAGTAGTTCAACACTCATTCCCACACCTGAGAAAAATAATGGGTAGTGTACAAACCATTCAGCCTTCATTCCTATAACTCCAGGATGGCTCCCACAGGGGAGGAAAAGACAGTGAGGACATCAGGCCCAGGGGAAAAATAAGGCAAAGTATGTTAATGACTGGGCTGTACTTGCCTAGATTATGTTATTAGATTAATATTTGTAGGCGTGTGCTGTGTACTCAAGACTATGTGAACAGAGATGTAACAAGCAATAAATGTCTTTGTCTCAATTCATATTGAATTATAGAGACCATGGTGAATCCTTTGCACAAGTGGTGACCCCAACATGATCCTGGAGAATTTGCGGTGACCATATGACTGCTGTTGACAAAGAGTCCCCAGCTGGAGACAGTGCAGCTGGACCATGGCTGTGCTGTGGAAAGAAAGATACGTTGTGACAGACACCCAATGCGGTGAGCAGCCGGGGGTGAGATGGAGAACAATGTAACTGAAGAAGTAAAGTGCATTGTGAAGTTCCTCTCACATATCCTCTCTCAGAGAGGTGAGAAGCGTAAGGGCAATATCCTCCAAAGACTGCTTTTATGGTGTCCATGTGTTCCCTGCTGATCTAGCAAGCACTTTTGAAGTTGGCACCTGGGAACAAGTAGAGAAAGTTTTATGGGACTCAATAAGCCATAGCAAAAAGGACACAAATGTCCTTGTGGCCACCTGGAAGCTGATTCTCAGTACGTTACAATCTATAAGAAGGCTGTAGCTAAAGGTGCATTTGCTGCCATGGACTCTAATCAGAATAAAACCGAAAGCAAAGCTGAGGCATTTCCAGCACAGATTAAAGTCTTTGCCCCAGACCCTACTTAACATACACTCGATTAGAAAGCTGCAGCAAAAGCTGGACTGCTGCTGAATTATGGGTACCCAGATGGGTATGGGTCTCAGGAACAAAAATCTACAATAACCTTGTTAATGAAAATATCAGAAAAAAGAGGTGGAAAATGCAGAAAATAATCTCTAAGAACTTCACTAATTTGGCCTAAACCTAACGTTCCTGGTGTAGATGCGCAATCTGCCGTTAAGGAGAGCACTTGGAAGCTTGTGTTTTTTAGAACTACCAAGGAGTGAAAGAGACAGTGATGGGGTACTAGATGTTACAGAAACGCTAAACAGTTAATTACCATCCCCTGCGGTATCTACAGCTGAAGCTCACTCACGCCTGCCTGGTGAAATTCCTTTGCTTGCAACGGGAATGGAGGATTTAGGCGAATGAAGAAGCAGATCTGATGTATCGCTCAGCACCGTCACGGACCAACTGCAGTGGCTGAGAGAGTCAACACAGGCGTTTGCGGCTGTGAAGGTCCTGGCTGAGCCGATGAAGCCATTCCCACAGCAAGCGCTGCTCTGAGTCAGAAGAAGCCCCGCCTCAGATCCCATCACGGAATTCATTGCTAAAGACTAGGGTGGCTGTAGCTATGTGTGGCTTCCCCCTCCCCTCCTGTTCAGTCTCTAAAGATTGGTTTGTGTTTTAGTTTCTTTGCGTCTGTGTTTTTTTGTTTGGTTTTTTTTTTTTTTCCTTAGTTCTCTACCGAGCCGCTCCCCTCACTGTCTCCACCCTGCCCAGCTGCTGTTCTTCCTGACACAGCAGGTGCGGTTGGGCTCCCCTGCTTCCTTCCGCCCTTTTCTTGCAATCTGCTTTCCCCAAGAGCTGCCTCTTCTTTTAAAGTGAACGTGTTGAATTAGTGTTTTAGTGTTGAAGAATGTTTTAGTTTCTTTGCAGGTGCAAATCCTGATACAGTTAATATCTTTAGTTTTCAATTGTAATATCTCTTTAAAAACTCTTTAAAAGCTAATAGATAACATTGTTTGGTATGTATAAGATTTACAAGGGAACGTATGGGGAATGCAAGGAGGAATACGTAATAATGGTAACACCAATGTTAATAGGTGATATTAATGGGGGTATAGGAACAATGGAAATAATAAATATGGGATAATTATAATAGATCTTAAGTAATTAGAATAAACTATGTTAAGTAGTTGCAATTACAATAGAATATGATAAGCAGTTAATTATAATCTAATATTATAGTGGAAATAAGTTTGAATTCATTTTAATAGAAGTTGTTTATAAGATCATAGGTTATTAAAATTATTTTAGATTGACTCATATAATTTTTTTTTCCTCTATACCATGGTATTTCAAAGCATTCTATGTACATTAAAATACTTTTTTTTTTCCCCAGAAATTAATTCAATGGTTTAACTTTAGCAGATTTTTAGTCTATAGATTTTAAGCATTAGCATAGCTATGGCTAGGAGTTTAGAACAGGGATATTATAGCATGTTTTTTGATTTTTTTCTTCATATCAATAGTAGTACTTTAGAATAGGAATCACTTTAAAATAAACAAACAAACAAAACCAACAAAACCCCCTGGGTTTTGTTACAATGCATTGGCAAAGTCAAATGTCAAAGATTAGCATATTCAGTTTTTATATACACACTAAGATTTCACTTGCAGCATGTTAGATTAGCTACATAAAAATAGGTGATACTTTGCCTGCAATCTAGAGCTTATTTCTTGGATTGGACTCATTATTGTCTTAAACACAAATAGACAAATGCCATAAAATAATACAGCGATAAACTTTAATTTGTGGTCATCTATGCCTGTGGGCATCTGACAATAGTAAGTTGTAAATGCAAATATGATGAAATGAATTCAGATAATATTCCTTCCTCGATCAATCTGCTTATGCCTTTGAGACAATGTTTTAATCATTGTGATAGGACATAAAAATATTGCAAGATTTGATTGGATTATTTCCAGTGTTTTCAGTAAGAAAAACTGAATTTTACTTGTATTACTCATATTGCACTTGTATGTGCAGTTTCCAGGTTTTTAAATATTAAAATATAACTGTTGTACTTAATAAGATAACAACCTAGATTTTATAGTGTGAAAACCCATGAAATCCATAATATGATTTAATCACATGGAGACATTAATAATCTTTCATTCTATAACAAAAATTGCAATTAAAATAAAACTTCAAGCAACGCATAACTGAACATTTCAAACACAAGAAATGCTTAATGTCAAGACAAATGATGATTTACTTTATCCTAATGGTAAATATCACTAGGAGGATCTCTTTCTTGTCTTACAAGTGGAAATCACAATTATCTATTTAGAGCCCCAGGTAATGACAGGGCAATTACAAATTAAATAGTTTTACATACTCAGCAGATATGATAACAAAATAAATGTTCCTCAGAGCTGTTCTCAGTTTCACTTGAGAACATATTTCAAGGAAAATTCACCCTCTCTTAATATTTATTATAATGGTGCTACCACGTTCTGTGGTGGCTTAGCAGTTACCTGCCTCCTCACCCTTTGATATAACCCAGGATAGGACTCAGATGGCTGGAAGTTGATAAATGAAGCTTTATGCACAATATACAAGCAGATATTTACAATGTATAACAGATATTTACAGATATATACAGTGAAAAGGTAATATGGAAATACCATACCCCTCCCAAAGATCAAAATCCCTAAGAGGGGTTTCTAACCACCCCTACCACCTTTCCTCCCCTCCGTAATCTTATCTCGCCATCTGTTGATGAAGCAGATCGGCCAGGGGGGGTTAGCAGTAGGAAAGAGGTTAGTGGAATTACTGAGAATCAACTACACAAGGCAGGGAAAAGGAGCCATGCAAGGAGCCAGCTACAGCCCACAGAGGTCTGAAACCATCTCCCTTATCTATATTTGGGTTACAACTATTAAAACAAATTTCTTTCTTTCTCAGTAAAGCTCTGAGTGAAGTGACATCATGTGTTTTCATTTCTCAGCCTATAGTCTAATTTCTCACTCAAATCCATCAATTGGTTCAAACCAGCACGCGTTCCCAAACCGTACATTTGTTTTGATGGTTTGAACCATTTGGAGGATTTGAATGAGAAATTAGACTATAGGCCAAAAAAGGAAAACACTGATGATGCTACTTCACTCAGAGTTTTACTGAAAAAAAGAAAAAAATATTTAGGATTTTTAACCCAAACATACCTAAGACAGAGTTGCTTGAGCTATCCTGGCTGCCTCATCTCTCTGCCTTCTTAACTGGATTTGAATAACTTCTAACTACTTTCCTGCTGCTAATCACCCTGGCCGAACTACTCTTGCTTTCCTGTCACATAAGACAGATAGTGGGATAAGATTGGGAAGTGGGGGGAAAGTGGTGTTATATATTTTAAATATCTGCTTGTATATTGTGCAAAGCTGTAAATATAAAGCTTCATTTCCTTAACTTTCAGTTTACTATGTCTAGCCTGGGCTATTTCAAAGTAGGGGGGGAGGGGGAGGGAACTGCCGAACTGCCACATTATTTTTAATCATCTTACCCAATGTGGGGCAGAGATTAAATCCTGTTTGTTTGATTGCTAATTAATCCTGGAAGTTAAAAGTGAAGGTGACATGGATTTTATATTCAACTATTTCTTCTGTAAGGAGGTGGTTTTTACATAGATGATTTGTGGTCAAAATTGGTACTTTTCTATGGTATTTGTTATGGAGGAAGATTGAAAGAATATTTTGGAATTTTAGGGAATATATTTTTTCTTGGGTTGGATTCAATATAACTGAGATATCTACCAATGCTGTTTTTGATGCTTTCAGTAAGTCAGAAAATATTAGTAATCAAATGACCTATTCATCAGCTTGGGTAAGGGTGATCCTGTCAAAGAGCAGTGTTCCTGACCCTTGCCAAAACTTCTATTCAAAGACCACAGTGATATATTTAACGTGTCATCATTTTCCTATTAATTATAATTTTATTCCTAATTTCTGCTCTAAGCCATAAAACATCTGCTACAACTTTTAAAAAACAGTTAGATCGAGGTCGGAAAAAGAAACCTAAAGATATTTATGTTTAGGCTGAACATTCAGATAGCTCTGGCTGTATGCCTCGAAAATTACCAATAACATTTCTCCCAATTACAATAACAAGTTAGACAATCAAGGACAAGCCACTCAGGACTCCCAAAGCTCTATTTCTGCGATTTTTGTTATCAGTTTGAGTTCTCAGACACAATTTTATATTCCAGCCCACAAGACAATTCTGGTTCTAAGGCAGCATAAGCTCAAGTTCTCCAAAATTCAGATCCGTTAGAAGGCAAATCTGCTAAACTGGCCCCTGTGAAGTTAGGGAACTGCAGAGTGGCAGAAACAGAGGCAGCAATGCCAGAAAATTACCTGTCACTTCTTCAGCTCCTCAGAGCAAATGCAATTATTCTAATAATTGTAATTCTTCTCACAACAACACCAATCATTGTGTACACCCCACATGCCATGATCAGCATTAGACATACCCTTCCTCTAGCCAGGAGGAGGAAAGGAATAGTGGAGAAAACCAAATCTATTGGAATGTATTCATTACATGGCCTGGCAGTTCAAAACATTAGACTTTGGGCTTTAGCTGACACAGGTTCTTAATATGATTTGTTGCCATCAAATTGCAAAGGGACAGAGCCTATAACTATTTCTAGAATCACTGGTGGATCTCAAGAGTTACCTAAGTTGCAGACTAACATAAGTTTAACTGGTAAGGAGTGGAAGAAGCATACTATTGTAACTGGTCCTGATGTGCCTTTCATTCTGGGAATTGATTTTTTTGAGACAAGGTTTGTTCAAAGATCCTAAGGGTCGTAAATGGGCTTTTGAAATAGCATCCATAGAAATTGAGGATGGAAAATTGAAATTGTCCATTAGACCTGAACTTTCAGATGAATCTGCAGTTGTGGGACATCATGATATAGAGTGTAGGAATTCCTTTTTTAGCCTTTGCTCAGAATACTGAGACTGATGCACAAGGATGTTTTGAGTTTACTGGACCAAAGGTATGGGTACAGGGTACCACTGAGCTGGTGGAAAACTGCCACTAGGGCACAGAAAATAAGTGTGAAGGACTGAAAATACGTAAAAGCACAATCTCAGGAGACCTTTTTTGTATTAGAGACAGCTACTATCTGTGAACCAAGTAAAAAGAATGTAAGCTTTGTCCTGAATATGGAGTTGTGTTCTGATAAACTGTTGCTACCCAATCACTGCTGTATACAGCTGCGCTAACCAATTACTATTTGACACAATGTAAAAGGCTTTGGATTTTGAAAAATATAAGCCGATGCTTTGTTGTGTTGGTTTGAGCTAATTGGAGAATTTGAGTGAGAAATTAGACTATTGGCTGAGAGAGAGTTAAACAACACAGTGTCACTTCACCAAGTTTCACTGAGACAGAGAAAAAAAAATTGTTTTAAGAAATGTTCTCAAAACATCCAGATAGCCAGTCTGCTTGCGGGGCCAGTCTGGCTTGGGTCTGTGCTGGCTCTGGCAGCTCTCTCCTTTGTCTCTTGGTCTTGCTGGCTGAATTCAGAGTAAAATCACTAAACCTACTAATCGATTCTCCTACCATTAATCTCTCTGATCTTCAGCTTATCTGCAGCATCAAGAGGTGGTGAGATAAAGTTGGGAAAGGGGGGAAAGGTGGTAGGTTACCCTCTTCTGGGGAGTTTGGTCTCCAGGAGGGGTGTGCTGTGTTTATTACCTTTTTTTTACTGTATATTTCTGTAATTATCTGTTATATCTTGTAAATATTTGCTTGTATATTTACATTGCTGTAAATATAAAGCTCCATTTATTAACTTCCAATGTGTTTTTCTGAGTTTTAGCTGGGGTTTAAAAAGGTGGGGGGCAGGTCACTGCAAACCCACTACATTTGTACACAAGAAACAGACACCTTACTTGTATCAAGTAGAGCCCTGTCTCTCCATCGCTGTTAATAGAGGACCTGAAACTCCCAATTACTACTTAAACTGTGCATCACAGGAAGTACAGAACTAACTGTGCCTCTTTGTTATACATTCATCAGCTGATTCATCAACTGGAAAGTCAAAAGGACATCAAGAAAGCTCATTCATATTTCAACAGTCTGATTTGGCCTGTGTACAATGCGATAGTGACTGGCACATCACAGTGGATTTCTGTGTCCTCAATGAGGTGACTTGACCCATAAGCACAGCCATATCAGACATGCTGGAAGTCCAATATGAGATGGAATTGAAAGAAGCCAAATGGTATGCTACCATAGACATTTCTAACGTTTTCTGCTCTATTTTCATAGCAAAGGAATGCAGGCCACAGTTTGCATTCGCCTGGAGAGGAATCCAGTATCAGTTCAGCCGTTTGCCTCAGGGGTGGAAAGTTCAACGATCTGTCACTCCGTGATCCACAATGCATTGGAGAAAGGGAAAGCACCAGAACACATACAATTCATCAATGATATCATGTGTGGGGCCAAATTGCTGAGGAAATCTTTGGGAAAAGTAACAATAATTGACATTTTGTTGCAAGCTGGTTTTGCCATTAAGAGAGATAAGGTCAAAGTACCTTCCAGAGAAATTCAATTTCTGGGAATGTGGTGGAAGAATTGTTGCCATCACATTCCACAGGATGTGATAAACAGAGTCTCCACCATGGAAGTTCCCACACATAAAAAGTACACTCTATCTTTCTTGGGTGCAGCGGGATTTTGGAGACTAGACATTCCTGGCTGCAGTCAAATTGTCAAACCTCTGCATGATGTGACTCATAAGAGAAACCATTTAAAGAAATGACCTGAACAACAACCAGCCTTTGATCAGATAAATCGAGATGTAGTCCACGCTGTGGTCTTGAGACCTGTACGGTCTGGTCCAGGCATTAAAAAAGTTCTGTACACGAGTGTGAGTTACAATGGTCGAACTTGGAGTCTTTGGCAGAAAGTTCCAAATGAAACACGTGGACGTCGTCTTGGTTTCTGGGGACATGGCTACAGACATTCAGAGGCAAATTACACTGCAACAGAGAAAGAAATACTAGCAGCCTATGAGGGAGTCAAAGTAGCTTCTGAAGTAATGGGAACTGAATCACAATTGCTTTCAGTTGCTAGATTGCCAGTTCTAAACTGGATATTCAAAGACAAAGTTTCATCACCGCATCATGCCACAGATGCAACCTGGTCCAAATGGATGGCTTTGATAACGCAACAAGCATGCATGGGTAATTTTGATCGACCTGGTCTGGTAGAAGTGATCACCAACTGGCCAGAAGGCACAGTCTCTACAAAACCTCCAGAGGAGAAGCCAGTTTGTGCTAAAGAAACTCCTCCTTATGGTGATCTTTCTGATCAAGAACTATGCTTTGTTCACAGATGGTTCCTGTCGTCTTGTTGGGAACAAGCGAAGATGAAAGTCAGCAATCTGGAGTCCTACCAGGAGAGTTACTGAAGCAAAAGATGGAGAAGGTGAATCCAGTCAATTCACTGAGGTAAAGGCAGTCCAACTTGCTCTTGATGTGGCTGAACGTGAAAATTGGCCTATCCTTTAATTCTACACCCACTCAAGGATAGTAGCCAATGCTTTGTGGGGTTGGCTAAAGGACTGGAAAAATAGTGGCTGGCAGAGGAAAGGAAAGCCTATTTGGTGTGCTGATCTGTGACAGGACATTGATGTACGACTGGAGAGAATGCACACACACCTAAAAGCAGAACTACCGAGGAACATGAACATAACCATCAGACAGATCAAACTGCTGAAATTTCTCAAGTTGACACAGTCTGTGACCTTGATCTTGATTGGAAACACCAAGGTGAACTGTTTTTAGCTTGGTGGGCCCATAATTGATCTGGACATCAAGGCAGGGATGCAACATACCAATGGGCACATGATAGATCAACTGACTTATCCATGGATGCTATCACCCAAGTTATACATGACTGTGACATTTGTGCTGCTAGTAAGATGGCTAAGTGAATCAAGCCTGTATAGTCTGGTGAGAGATGGCCAAAGTACAAGTATGGTGAAGCTTGACAAATTGATTACATCACTTTACCTTGTTCTCATTATGGCAAGCAGTATGTGCTAATGATGATAGAGGCAAGCACTGGATGGCTGGAAACTTATCCAGTTCCACATGCTACTGCACGTATCACCATTTCTTTTGTTTGGAAAGAAAATCATGTGGATATATGGAAATCCAAAGAGAACCGAATCAGACAATGGCACTCATTTCAAGAAAAATCTTGCAAAAATCTGGGCCAAAGAGCTTGGTATTGAATGGATCTATCACATAGCGTATTATGCACCAGCTTCAGGAAAGATCAAACACTACAACGGTTTGCTAAAGACCACCCTAAAAGCCATAAGGGGTGGAACTTTGAAAAACTGGAACAAGCATTTAGCACAAGCAACCTGGTTGATAAACAGTCAAGGTTCTGTAAACGGAGCAGGACCTGCACAATCAGATTTGGTACCAACAGTGGGTGGTGATAAAGTTCCTGTTGCACATGAAAAGCACCTGTTAGGGAAAACTGTTTGGGTATTTTCTCCTTCAGGCTAAGGGAAACCTGTCCAAGGAGTGGTTTATGCAGAAGGTCCTGGTCATACATACTGGGTAATGCAGGAGAATGGTGAAATTCAGTGTATTCCACAGAGAAATCTAACCTCAGCTGAGAGAGTTTAAATTCAGAATGTATAATACAAGCTGTTAGGAGTTTTCTGTTCTATCTAGTTTTCTTTTTCCTGGCATCCTACCGAAGAGAATCTAGAACACATGAACATGAACTCCATGTTACCTGGGTGTCCTTGTTCTGATCTAATCTATGAGGAGATGAACTGTTTCCTGAGCATTTGAATCATGAAGATACATCTGGAACAAAGTGTGAACTGAGTTTTTAATATTCATTATTGTAAATATTGTTTTAGTTTAGACAGATAATTCTCAGTAAGCTCTGAGGGAAGTAGATAGGGGTGGACTGTGCTGGCTTGGACCAATTGGAGGATTTGAATAAGAAATTAGACTATAGGCTGAGAGAGGAAAACACTGATGATGCTACTTCACTCATAGGTTTATAGAAAAAAAGAAAAAAAATATTTAGGATTTTTAACCCAAACATACCTAAGACAGAGTTGCTTGAGCTACTCTGGCTGCTGAATCTCTCTGCCTTCTTAACTGGATCTGAATGACTTCTAACTACTTTCCTGCTTCTAATTCCCCTGGCTGACCTACTATTGCTTTCCTGTCACGTAAGACAGATAGTGGGTTAATATTGGGTAGTGGGGGGAAGGTGGTAGGGTGGTTGGAAACCCCCGTCTTGGGGACTCTGATCTCTGGGAGGGGTATTATTATTTTTGTTAAATCATTCATAGTTTTCAAGGCAAAGAACATTCTGTCAAGCATACATTTGCCATTAGTTCCACAACTCTCTACAGAAAATGAGCTGGCCTTAATTTGCCCCATGATTTTTTGAAATCAGGATTACTTCCTGCAGAACCTTCTACTGAGGAAGGAATCAATGAGAATGTTCTGGGTTAGCTTTTTAGTCCAACTCAATACTCTCTAATGTTGGATGAATTATGGGTCTTAGCTGAGATTTTTGCCTCACTGATCATTAACTGAGTCTTGAGTGATGAGTTCAGAAATAAATTATTACATCATGTATGCTAAACATGAAAAGTGGCACATATTTTTTGTCTGGACATGACATCTGAAACTTTTTGTCTTCACAGTTCCTCATCTCACAGCCCAAGATGATCTCTGCTTTGTGTTTTCATGGAGATTTGTTATCTATTAGTCAAAATAATTTCACCTCTGAATTTGGTTTTCTTTAGAAGACTTCAGGCCAAAGTATATTAGCATTTAATAAAGTTTATAAAATATTGGAAACAGATACTTTAGCTGTTTTGATTTTCAAATTTTTATGGGCTTAAATATTGATATAAACAATAGTGTTAGAGAGGTATTTTGTTTGTTGTTTGGGGGTTTATTTGTGGTTTTTTTTCCCCATTTTGATTACACAATAATGAGATTTAGATGTTCAATATACCTTAGAAAATATCCTATTCTTTGGGCAACTCTAATCTAAATGCTGTATTTTATTCAAGCGTGAACCCTTTTTATCATAAGCCTTTAGCAAATTTTCTTGTGGTTCACTTTTAATTTATGAGAAGTGTTTATGAACCTAAATTTATCTCACGTCGTTTCTATTTTCTTAGTAAATTCTTGTTGAATCAGCTAATTACAAATACTAAAATGATGAAGTATGCAATTGTGAACTATTTGTGCTGAAATCATCTGACTTGCACTAGTCAAAGAAGCTATGTGCTAAATTAAAACAACTCAAATGTCCCTGACATCACAGATAATCATATACATTATTACAGAAACAGCTGTAGCAGATCATCCAAAGTTCCACACATTCTCTTTTTTCCCGCTTTTTTCTTCCCATCAGAGGATGAAAGTGGATTTTTAACAAAGTTTCAAAAACCTGACACAGATATAAACTTACTTTCCCTGAAAATATTTTCTGTTTTCAAAAAATTCAGCTTTAGAATTTTCCTGTGTAGCAGTTGAGTTGGGTTGAGCCTAGCTGACAATAATGATAGCACACAAATTTCAATTAACCCAGCAGATAAAGGGGTAACTTACAGGCATAGCTTGGGCACAAACAACCTGTTAATCACTCTGATAGCTGTGAAATATGGAAAAAGTTCTCAATAAAAGATGAAAAATTTACCTCATTACAGAGAAATTTCATAGGACACTCACATATCAAAGAAAAAATTTGGAATACTAGTTTGAATATCTGTGAGCTAGAGGCCTGAGCTAAGGAGTTAAGTGATCAATGGAAAGCAGACACATTTGCCAAAGGAAAGGGCAGGTGTATCATTCCTTCAAGGAAAGATTATCAATGACTACTTAATAACCTGTGTGAAACTGACATACTGTAATGAGAGTTCCTCACTGCTGCCCAAGAGAAGGAGCAGGTTTTGTTGATTCTGACCCAGAGAATGGTTGAAGAGTCAGTGATCCATAGAATGAATAAGCTCAACTTATTGAAACAGAGAAAGAGAGACTGTGCTCAACTCATTGAAACAGAGAAACCTTCAGCAACCACCCACTTGGTACCTGTGATAACACCTCTTACAAGGCTATGCCCTTATCTGAGAGTGGTAAGAAGTCTCTTATTAAGAACAGTTGTTTTGTTGCACTGGAATTCTATAATAATTAGAGTGATTGAAAGGTAGAGTTTCTTTCTATGGACACCTTGGGAAAGTTCCTCTGGGCTCCATCCAGCACTGCACATTTAGAGGATACAGATAATTGGATTAAATTGGCTTATGAGACTACTGTATACTGTGTTTCATAAGTGAACAGCAATATGGGAGCATATCCAAGCAATAAGAAGCCTTCCAGCAAGTGAGACTAAAAGTAGTGTTGGCAACATTCCTATCCTCTGATTATGGGGTGAAAAAAATTTCCTTTGTGCCTCCTCAGAATACAGAATTTCTGAGGATTCATGGCAAAAGAACACTGAAAAAAAACCCGAGACCAGTGACTGGGATACTGAGAAATATATATATATATATATATTTTGGATGAAAGACCCTAACTATATTAAAACATACAATAATTAAAAAAAACCAAAAACCAACAAACAAACCAATAATATTTTTAAAGCTATCTAATTAATGATAATATTTTGATAACTAGATACATTTACTCTCCACATTGTTAATTTTTTTATGAACTGTGGTATTCTGAACCAAAAGTTTTATCAGATTTTGTTAGGTTTTTTAATTAGGCCTTTCTGTGTTTAGTGTGGTTTTGTTGTTTTTTTTTTAATGCCTGTTACTGAATGTAAAGGAGTGCATGTGACAAAAGAGGAACAGGGATTCATGTGACTGATAGTAACATTGTTTTTGCCAAAATCAATTGTGTCTATTACTCAGAATATTTTTCTCAAAATTAATTATAAATTTCCTCTGTAATCTTTTAATCACAAATTAAAGAGCCTGAATCCTAATCAATTGGTGGATCAAAAGCTATTTTTAATACACACTAACCCCCTTTTCCTTACCTCATGGATATCTACCTGCAGCTCATATAGAACTAATAGAGATGAGGAGGGGAAAAAAACGTATTAAATCATGCTATTTCTTGATCTTTAGTTATTAGTATTCTTCTTAATATTACAGTGAATGATTCTTAAGAAAAGAGCTAATTAATACAAAATTAAATATTATGAAAAAAAGCATTGATGTAAATGGAAAAGATAATTTATTTTCTGTAAGAAGTAGTTAAAAAGTTGCCTATGAATACTAAAACTGATTGACCACTGTTCTGGATCGGATTTGCACCCCAATAAACTGGAAATTTGCCCTTTGGAGTAAATTTACCACACTTACCTAGAATTTTGTTTACAGAAATAGACTAAATAAAAAAGTATGATAGGCAATAAATCTATACATAGTATATTACATAATATGTACAGTTCAATAACAACACAATATCCCCTTGTATAATATTTCATCTCTCTCATCACTCGGGACACAAAGAGGTCCAGAGAGTCTGCTGTCTCTACCTCCAATCCTGTACCTTTTGCAAACCCAAGAAAGAAGATCAGCGTACAAGGTCACAGAGCAAAGAAGCCAGAAGAAAAGCAGAAGGCAGCAGAGAAAGAGCAAGCTTGTATATATAAGATATTCAACAGAACAATGGAATTAGATAACTTACTATTCTCCGTCCGATCTCCAAAATAATTTATCTTTTCTATTTTAATTTTCTGGGAAAATTTGGCATAGCCTTAAGACTGTAACAACCACTTTCTTGCCTTTAGAAATTCAAAGTTTTAAATAATAAAAAAGTACTAAAAAAAAATAAATCTTCCATTTTAAAAGTATGTCCTGATAATCAGCANTGTCATTGGAACGTAGGTGTCACATTGGAGCCCTAATGAAGTTTTAATCTTCTCTCTCCAGGTAGTTTTGCAGATCACTGAATAGAACATATATATATATATATATATGTATAATTGTACGTAGTCCATCCTGTTCAGTTGTATGTAATTCAATTACTGTTTGGATAGTATAAATACAGTCATGAAGAAGAACATTTTAATCTCAGAATAACATTTCAATATTATGGTTTCATAGAATAGCAAGACTTCACTGCTGAGTAATATCTATAGCTTACTATGAACACTTTATTTCACATACACACACACAAGTAATTTGTAGTCACATTTCAGTTTTTGTTTCATTAAGCATTTCTTAGAGGAACAAAGTGGTGATTCATACTCATATATCCAGGTATATTCTACTAGCATAATGGCAGTGATGATGCAACTCTGCAAAGATAAGGTAATATCTCATAATAATTTAAACCATATTAAGTGTTTTCAATATGAAGCAAAACATTCTATAACTCTGTGAAGTGAGGACTAAATCATTGAAAAATCATTGAATATTTTAATCAGAATAAAAGGGCACCTCCCTTCTTACAAGTGGTAGTTCTGTTCAGCGTTGTATGTCTATAAGTGTCAGCTATTATAAGAATCATTCAATTTGAAGAAAAATATAATAAGTTATGATATAATGAGATTATGTTTTTAATACAGAATTCTTCAGAAGTTTACAAGCTATCAAAAATTGTAGGGGAAAATTCTGCTTTAAAGAATATTTGATGATCATCTAAATTATCTCTGAAGTACATTTCGTCTTAACATCAAGGTAATATAACATCATATGGGGAGTTATATTGTAGTATTGCATCTACTGTTTTCAAGTCAAATTTTCAGTATTGTAGGTAAACACCATACTTTCATTTTATAATTAATAATTACAAAAATGAAGGAAATGCAATCTCATGCCTAGGTAACCAGGATCCAGAATATGAAAATGTAATGTCAGCTGTTGAATCTTTTACAACAGAAGGAATCATAGAAAAGACTGATGACTATATGTCAAGAAAATCATTATATCTAAATGAGAACAAGGCATAATAGCCTCAGATGCATCTTTAGAATTGACTTTATTTTAAAATATGGTCAAGGATATTTAATTGAGCTTTTGTAAAGGTCAATCTAAAAAAAAAAAGTAAGTTTTTTTATAAAAAAACCTCAGGATAGATTTTGTTAGAATATGTATCAAAGTTATTAAGACTGAAAACCTTTTTCCAAATGTTAAACCTCATAAAGTGCATTACTAAACAGAAAAAAAAAAAAAGCGCCTCCAAATGGAGATCAGTGCATGTGTCCATCACAAAGGCACCCACAAAGAAACAGCAATAGCCACCTGGAAACTGTGGATTTATTGTAATTAATCTGCTCTCCTTCTGATACATTATAACTACAGATTTGGATGTCAGCTGGGAAAAATCTGTTGCACAAGTAATGAAACCATTTGGAGAAATTAACCAAAATGTACACACACTCACCAAGAAAAGGAAATTCTCCTTAAAAGTACCTGTGATATATACACATGCACTCATCAAAATGGAGTGAATATTCCTTAGACAAGCTCTCTTTCTAGAGAGAAAGGCTGACTCTGTGCGGAGAGAATTTCCTCTCTCCATAGTAGGACTCCATTTATACCCTGTAAGTTCTTGTGCTGCATTCTTAATTAGTGGAAGGGTTGACTTCTCCAAGTAACAGAAGAACTTCTGGTCCCAGAGGCACCATCTAATGTCTGGGATCATCAAGGTGATCTTTATGAGCTTCTAAAAAGCCTTGTCCATTTGTGAAGGTTCTGTCGTGACTTTATGTTTGGGGTGGGACTTGGTTGGATCTTCCACAGTGTCGAAGAATTTGACCTTCCATGGGTTTGTAGTAAGAACTTTATAATGTGGATACTATATACACACTTGGAATTTATTTTGTTTGGTAAATGCATTATCATAATGTAGTTGATAGTAGTTTTGAAAAGGAAATGGTTACTGAAGTTCACATTTACAATGCAGCATGAAGCATAAACTTCCATTTTCTTAAAGAAATCGCTTCTCAAATAACATTATTCTGTATTTTCTTATTCCATAAATATTCAGTCACTCTTTGTAAACGTATCTGTGATGCATATTAGGGAATTTGATCACTAGTTAAAGTAGCACTGACAAATCAGCAAGTGCCTATGGAATAATCCAAAGCAAATTCACTGTATCTAAATGTAAGACAGAGTCATCAGACAGCTCACGAGAATATCGTTCTTCATTTGCTTGAAGAAAGAAATCTACTATGCAGTCACCTTCATCAGGATGAGGCAAATCATATTTTGACAAGTGATTTTCTCCCTTTACTATAAATCTATCCGAGTAACTAGCTCAGACGTCTAAAACAGACACATACATTTAGTAAGATGAATACTACTCCCATATCAACACTATGACAAAATATGCATGAAGTGAATTTGCTTTATTCCTTTGTCTTTTTGTTCATGGCAAGTGTCATAGAAAAATTATTTTAAAAATAAATAAAAATTACTGAGATAGCCCAAAGCTGAAGTCCTCTGTAACCCATCATTTTCCTTAGGGTAAACAGATGAACTAAGCATTGATTTTACTTGTGGCCTTTCTCATTGTCCCATAGGAGTAAATTCACATCATCATAGTTTCTTTTTTCTTTTAATCTCTCATTAATATTATCTGAATATCCTTGCTTATGAAAAAGAAAACCCACCCCAAACAAATTGCATATTCAGATGTTTTCAGGGGTTAATCGTTTTAAAAACAATGCACTATAGAATTAGTTCATGGTCTAAGGCACTAATTTGATGTGCCAATGAACAATTTAGAAGTTTTCGTTTCTTTCTTTTTTCCTTTTTTCTCTTTTCTTTTTGTTTTTCATTCTTTAGCTCCTTCTTACTTTAACTCACCAACAATATCTTACTGACTTTCTACTGGCTTTAATAGTTGAAGCAAAGACTCACCTCATGGAAATCTTACATATTAAATTGAATATCTAAAGCTACTGCATTTTAAACTCATTTTGAGGCCAATATAGATAGCCAAATACCTCCAAATTTAATTCCATTGACTTACAAGACATGCTCTTAGCTGACACATGAATGAATCTTTTACATGCCTATTTCTCTGTACTGATTATTTGAGGTAAAAGTCACAAGCTCAAACTTCAGTCTGAGATTGCTAGTTAGGCAAGACAAGTTTCACATACTGAAAAGGATTGTGATTTTTTAATGTTTTACCACTTCAACTCTCTCACCTTCAAGGAAGGAAGAAGGGGCAGAAGACAGGATGAACAATTTCTAGGAATGAAATGGATGCATTCTTGAGTGACCCGCCCTAGGTTACCCTACTCTGTCAGGAGGCTTGGACTGGATGACTTTTTGAGGTCTCTTCCAACCCCTAACATTCTGTGATTCTGTGATAGATTCAAAAGCAATTTTAAAAAGTTTTAAGTTGACTAAAAGAATATTCATAAAGTGGATAAATCTGATCTAGACACTGAAGAAACAAGTGATAATTTAAACCTAATTATTTGTGGCTTAGCTGAACAAGATAAAAACAGAAAAGAAACAGTAGGGAATGCTTTTTTAGGCTTTACTCAGAGTAGTGAGAGACTGATGCATGGATATGTTTTGACTTTAGTGGGACAAAATCCATGGATACAGAATACAACTGAACTGGTGGAAAAGTGCCGCTAGAGCACAGATAGATAATGTGAAGGTCTGAAGAGACGTAAAGAGCAGAACCTCGGCAGATGTTTTGTGTTAGAGATAACAAGTGTCTAGAAGTTAAGCAATGTCAGGTAAAAGGAATGTAAGCTTTGTCCAAATGAGGAGTTGCATCCCGATAAGATGTTACTAGCCAATTACTTGCTGTACACAGTTGCACTAACCAATTATTATTAGACACAGTGTAAACGTTTTGATTTTTACAATATATAAGCTGGTGCTTTGCACACAATAAATGGACACCTTACTTTCGTCAAGTAGCATCTTGTCTCTCCATCACCATTAAGAAACAAACAAAAACGAAAATCCAAACAAACAGAAACTGATTCAAAGCAGAGTTTAGTTTAGGATTTTCTTTATGACCTCTATTTCATTCTAAGAATGGAATAGAAGCCAAAATGCAAATGTGTTTGTCAAATAGTTTTCTTTCTTTATAAGTGAGCATATAAATATTGCATTTTTTTGTAGGCTGCTAATGGAATTTTCCTGTAATGTCTGCCTCGAATTAGAAGAGATAGTTTTCTTAATTATAGATATGTCATTCTACAACCACAATTTTATGAGTCATTAAAGTACTGTAGAAATATCCATAATTTCCTCTTCTTTTTGTAGTCAAGCTACAGTATACCAGATTGATAAAACTGGTAGATGTTTTGCTCTCAGAATCCATTACCAGATGCATTTTATTGTGATTGTAAGAGATGTCCTGAGACCCAAAATGCTTAAAATGTTCAACTTTGGATTCAAAATAAACAGAAACATTTTCTTCTGATACTATCGGAAGAACTTACTTCTCCCATTTTAAGGGAGTACCCAGGCTTTGAAATCTCTCACTTACTAGCTTTATGAAAAAACAAAACAAAACCAGTGAATATTAAAAGAAAAAACAATAAAGATTAAATTGTTTTAATCCTTTTCCCTCTCTCTCTTTTTTTCCCCTTGAAGTCACTTGCATCCCTTTTTAGCTTTATCTGTATATATGTGTGTTTGCACCAGTATTTCTATGTCATTCTGTGTATATATATTTGCCTTTTTTAATGCAGAGGGGTTTTTTTTCCCTATAGAAACCTCTTGTACCTTGTAATTAAGTTTATTTTAAAACCTTGAAGTAAGCCTATTTTTGGACAACTGTCACTTGGATTCAGCTCCAGATTTAGACACCCTAAGTGTTCTCAATATAGAAAATTACACATGAATTAGATATCAAATCAGAATCATAGAATCATGGAATGTTAGGGGGTAGAAGTGACCTCTAGAGATCGTCTAGTTCAACCCACCTGCCAAATCACTGTCACCTAAAGCAGACCACACAGGAACACATCCAGTGTTTTTTTTAAGTCTCCAGAGAAGACAAGACAACCTCTCCAGGCAGCCTGTTCCAGAGCTCTGTCACCCTCACAGTAGTTTCTCCTCATGTTGAGGTAGAACCTCCTGTGTTCCAGCTTATCAACCACTATACAAAAAGAAGATAAGGGGTCAGCTGGCAAAACATTAGAAGCACTGTGAATTTAAGGCTTAGTCTTATTAGTCTAGTTCAGTGACTACTTGTATAAATATTTCTTCATTTGCAAAGCAGAAGCATAAATAACTGATGTAATCATTCTAACAGATGTATTTTTATCATGACACCTAACTCATTGCATGTGTGTTTCTGTGCATAGAATTGTTACTGTCTTTCATAAAACTTAAGAAAAACAGAAACCCTCCTCCCATTAGTGGAATTTTTATTTTTTCTTAAACATGCTTCCAAAGGGTTGACATCTTCTTGACGAAGGTAGGTCTTTTGGAGCCAGGTTGAACGAGCTGTACCCTTTCCCTACAAAGCTACTTTACACCTGGACCCAACACAGCATCAAAATGGATTTTTTACCTGCTGTCTATTGAACAACACGTAAGTAGAAGAAGAAGAGTATACTGCATACATTCTGAAGAGAAAACACAAACACACAAAAAGGTCTTGCCACATTCAGAGAGGTATTTTTCACTTGCACTCCAAGGACAGTGACAGCATCTGAAATCATGAGTAAATTTATAGAAAAAATCTGCAATTCACATTTACAAAGGATATTGTGGTGGTTTAGCAGTTAGCTGCTCCCTCCCCACTTTGAAATAACACAGATTATGACTCAGATGGCTAGAAGTTAATAAATTAAGATTTATATTTACAGCAATGCACAATATACAAGCAGATATTTACAATGTATAATAGATATTTACAGATATATACAGTGAAAAGGTAACACAGAAACACCACACCCCTCCCAGAGATCAAAATCCCTAAGAGGGGTTTCTAACCACCCTTACCACCTTCCCCCTTTCCCCAATCTTATCTCACCATCTGTTGTATGCAGCAGATCTCATTAGGTAGATTGGCCAGAGGGATCAGCAGCAGGAAAGAAGTTAGTGAAATTATTCATATCCAGGTAGAAAAGGCAGGGAGAAAGAGCCATGCGAAAGCAGCCACAGCCCAAAGTGGTCTGAAACCATCTCAAACCATCTCACTTATCTATGTTTGGGTTACAACTCTTAAAAAAATTTTTTATTTCTCAGTAAAGCTATGAGAGAAGTAGCATCATGAGTTTTTTGGGGTTTTTTCCTCTCTCAGCCTATAGTCTAATTGCTCATTCAAATCCTCCAATTAGTTCAAACAAGCACAGATATGATCAATCATTCACATTAAGGCAGAGTCACAAGGTTTATGTAAATAAATACTGTACACATTGAGGATTTGTTCTGAATACAAGTGATGGGACAATTCTCATAACAAGGTTATACTTGCATGATTTGGTGTTTAGTCAAAATTTTGTTTGAGTACTTAAAAAGAAGAATATTATGCATGGCTATATCTCTGCTGTTTTCTAAATTGTTTTTATTGTTGGAGGAAATGACTTAATAATAAAACCATAGAAGCTCCAGGAGCAACTCTTTCTAGTCATGGAACTTGGTTAATGCTCTCAGTGTACCTGCACACTTTATTCTATCTCTTTTTTGTTTGTTTGTTTGTTATTTTTCATATGTAGAAAAATTGTGTTTCAATTTTTTTCCAAACTAAACAATTTTGCAACTATTGGTGGCTGCTCTTTTCAAAATTTAAGAATATCTGTATAGTGTTGCTGTTAACAAAATACCTAAAACCCTAGAGTCTGAAAGTGTAGTCAGTGCATTTATTTTTATGTTGTTTCTACTGTTCCACTAATGGTATGTCTGTATAGTGATGGAGGATTGGCCTATTTGCATGTAGCTTTGGTTTTTGTAACATACTTGCTGTGTTTTGCCCTGCTAAAGAAAGGTCAGATTGTCACATGGTCTTTAAAGTGCAGCCTGTGCTGATTCTTAGCTTCTGTGAAAATAGATGTCCATCAAGTATTAATGTCAGTTACTTTTCATAGAATTGTAGCTCAGCAGGAGTTGAAAGGGTCCTCTAAAGATAATCCAGTCCAATCCCTGCTTCTAGACTGTCCTGACAGGGCAGAAATTCTGCCAGAAATTTCCTCCACCCATATGCAAGGGTCTGGGAGTCAGAGTTGAGAGCAGACTAAGTGGTGGTTTTGCAGTTACCTGCCCTGCCACCTTTTGAAATAAACCCTGCTAGGACTCAGAAGACTGGAAGCTAATAAATGAAGCTTTATATTTACAGCAATGCACAATATACAAGCAAATATTTACAGGGTATAACAGATATTTACAGATATATACAATGAAAAGGTAATACAGAAACACCACACCCCTCCCAGAGACGAAAATCCCCAAGAAGGGTAACCAACCACTCCCTACCACCTTTCCTTCCTTCCCCAGTCTTATCTCACCACTTGTTGATGCTGCAGATAAGCCAAGGTAGATTGGCCAGGGGGGTTAGTAGTAGGGAAGAAGTTAGTAGTATTACTGAGAATTAGCTACCAAGGCAGAGAGACAAAGGAACCATGCAAGAGAAGCAGCTGCAGCCAGAGTGGTCTGAAACCATCTGATATCTGTATTTTGGTTATAACTTTTAAAACCAACTTTTTTTTCTTTCTCAGTAAAGCTCTGGGGTGAAGTGACATACTTTGTCTTCCTCTCTCAGCCAATAGTCTGATTTCTCACTCAAATTCTCCAATTGGTTCAAACCAGCACACTAAGCAATGGGGATTGGCTTCAGCAGAGCTGCCCTGAGGGCTAGTAGCCAGCACCACATGTCAGGTGTCGTGTGCAGCCCATCAACATGCCAATGTAGTCACATGAGGCATCAAACTTTGAATTCATTGGCCAAAACGATTAATGCATATGCCTATTCACTAGTATGATTTTCAAAAGGTGTATTTAATGGGGGAACGATCTGAAAATGCACCTTACCCAACACATCTCTCCAGCCATGCTGTGCCCCATTAGTGGATTTTTTAACTAGGTTCCTGCCTGCAGAAAGCATTGTTCACAGCGGCCACATTTTTTGCATCATGTAGCACCATGTTATAGCAACTCAGTTTTCCTCTTCCTCCCCCTACCTGGAATATTTTTTTTTTTTATTTTTGCCCTCAGGATCGTAATCATGGTTTTTGGAAGTGTCCTTGTGCAGGAAACTTACTCAGGGATCAACATGTCATGAGTACATGTGCTAGAGTTAAGGCTAAGGCTCCATAAACATAGAATTTTTCCTGTCTTCACATTCTTATTTTCCAAGTTCTGATTCTTTAAACTGTTTAGTTCTGTGCTTATAAATACCTTGTGTGCGACTACTTACTGTTGACTGAGAATACAAGTTAATTTTATGGGATTTCCCCAGTTTTTGTGATATTAATAAATAATATTTAATATTCATTTTTAATATTTGTAATTAATATTTTCTATTATGTTCATAATTTAGACCTGGGTTATCCAGTGTAAATCACACAGGAACACATTGAGGTGGGTATGGGGTGCCTCCAGAGAAGGAGACTCCACAGCCTGTCTGGACAGACTGTGCTAGTGATCTGCCACATTCACAGTGATGTCTTTCCTTATTTTTACACATATTAGAAGGTTGCATTGGGTTGGACTAGACCTTCAAAAGTTGTCTTGTTCAATCTCCCTGAAGTCAGCAGTGACACCTCCAACTAGATCAGGCTGCCCAGTACCATATCAAGTCTGATCTTAGTTCCTCTAGGGATACTGCCTCAACCACATCCCTGGGCAACTTGTTTCAGTATTCCACCACTGTCATTGTAAAGAACTTCTTCCTTATGTCTAACCTAAATCTACCCTGCTCCAGTTTAAAACCACCGGCCCTTGTCCTATTGTTATAAGCCCTTCTAAACAGTCCATCTCAACATTGCTGTAGGTTCATTTCAGATACTGAAATGTAGCTACAAGGTCTCCCCATATCCTTCTCTTCTCTAGGCTGATCAACTTCAATTCTTTCAACCTGTCTTCACAGAAGAGGTGCTCCAGCCCTCTGATCATCTTCATGGCTCTCTGGTTACCTGGCCTTGCTGGAGCAGGTCCATGGTTCTCTTGTGTTGAGGGTCCCAGAGCTGGATGCAGTACCTTGAGTGAGGTCTCACTATGGTAGAATAGAGTGGCAGAGTAATTTTTCTCCATCTGCTGGCCACACTTCTTTTGATGCAATGTAATATGCAATTTGCCTTCTGGGCTGCAAATGTGCATTGTTGACGTGTGTTCAACTTTTCATCCACCAGTACCTCCAAGTCCTTTTCTGCAGGGGTGCTCTTAACTTCATCGTTCCCCAGACTGTATTTATATTGAGGATTGCCCCATCATAGGTTTGGGGCCTTGCACTTTGCCTTATTGAACCTCACAGATTCTCCTGAGCCTCCTGCTCCAGCCCATTCAGGTCCTTCTGGATGTCATCCCATTCTTCAGTTTTATTGACCACACCACTTGTGTTCATAGCATCTGCAAATTTGCAGATGGTGCACTGAATCTCACTGTCTATATTGTTGATGAAGATATTGAATGGCTCTGGTCCCGGTATGCGCCCTTGAGAGACACCATTTGTCACCCATCTCCATCTAGATATTAAGTCATTGACAACTAATCTTTCAGTGTGATCATCCAAACAATTCTTTGTCCACTGGACAGTCTACTAATCAAATCCGTATCTCTCCATCTTACAGAGAAGGTAAGGATGCTGTAGAGGATTGTGTCAAAGTCTTTACAAAATTCTGGAAGGATGGCACCTATTGGTCTTTCCTTGTACACTGATATAGTTACACTATCATAGAAAGCCACTAGTTTGATCAGGCAGGACTTGCCCTTTGTAAAGACATGCTGGTTATCTCAAATCATCACCTTGTCCTCCATGCATTCCAATATAGCTTAAAGGAAAACAAGTTCCATGATCTTCCCAGGCACAGAGGCAAGGTTGACAAGTTTCCAAAGTCTTCTTTTTAAAAAAGGATGTAGTATTTCTCTTCTTCCAGTCTCCGGGAACTTCACCTGACTGCTAGGACTTTTCAAATATCATGAAGAGTGGCTTTTAAACTACATCAGCCAATTCCTTCAGAACTCTGCAATGCATCTCATCCGGCTCCACAGATTTATGTATGTTGAGATTCCTCAGGTGGTCCTGAAATTTATCTTCTCTTCAAGTAGGATGGACTTTAGTCTACAGCTTATGGCTCATTGACTCAGGATGGGGATGGAGCCATATTGACAGTGAAGACTGAGGTGTATTTGGTTTAGGCTCGTCCCCCCAATCTCAAAAAGCTCAATAAATATTCAATTCGATTTGGAAGTAAATGAGATGAACTTTAGCAATAAATAAAAAGGTAGAGGGAATTACAGAGGCTGGGAAAAAGGGGAACCAAAAATATCAGGTAGGGAAAATGTGGGGTATTACACAGGATAAAGGGGAAGACGAAGCAAAGTACACAAAACAGAAATACAACCAGTAGAAAGAGAGTTGAGTCCAAATGCTGGGATGGATGCTGAGATGTATTTAGTTAGAGTTCCAAAGAAAATGGTTGCTACCCCTATGTGTTGGCTGGAGAGCACGTGGTGGTCTGGCATCAGAACAGCGAGGAGTTAGTCAGGAAGGCAGGATGAGGGAGAGAGAAGACAAGATGTACCCCTCTTTTCATATCAGTCCTTTTGTAGTAGGTTAGAGCTGGGCTGAGCTGAGCTTAATTCTCCTCTAATGCTGTGTTTTGCAGTGCTGCAGCTGAGCATTGATAAGGGCAGCAGTGTTGTGGCTACTGCTGTAGCTAAGCACCCAGGCTGGGGTTTTTGTTGTGTGGGAGGACTTGGGCAGATTCTTAGGATGGTTATCACCTCCCATAGCCTGGGATTTTACCCCAGAAGAGGTGAGCAGTCCTGCTAGACTAACTTGCCGTTTGATAGAAGGGTGCCTCGCCTACCCCATTGAAAGCCAGCAACTTCTTGCACTATACTGGGGCCTGGCCTGTGCTTATCAAGGCACGGTTCAGTACTCAAAAAGGACTGTGGCTGAGGCAGGCACCCAAACCTCATCTGGAGGATACCATGGTTGAGATGGAGACGCAAACAGTGATCAGAGAAATTTTTTTTTAATACTCAATAGAGATATTAATATTAATATTAATTATTAAGCTTGCTCCTTCATCCTATGCTAACATCCTAGCTAGCAAGTTTCTATCAAAGGGTAATAATGAAAAGCTCACAGCTGGCGAATTTACTGATCAGTTGAGAGAAATTGAAGACAGCCTGTCACATACTGCCCTAATCTCGGCCATAGAAAATATGACTAAAGGGCTAAAGGATATGACAACAAAGCTAGAGAGTAGCATGAAAGAAATGAAGGAGGGAATTTAAAAATTCCGTCTCCTATCTGGCACATGATATCATTTCATCATCATCTGGGTGCATGTTTCTGCTATTAGGAACAGACACCCACCTCCTGC
>VWZI01000994.1:1479-60728 GCA_013396835.1 Psilopogon haemacephalus
TGGCAGGCAGGTAACCAGGCACCTGCAGACAGGTAACGAGGCACTGGCAAGCACGTAACTAGGCACCTGCAGGCAGGTAACCAGGCACTTGCAGGCAAAGGCATAGTCACATTGTTCAGTCAGGGTGAGCAGTCTTGCAGAGGGCATGTCCTGGAGGCTACTGCAGGGTGGGGAGCTTCAAAGGGCATCCCAGTGGCCAAAAGGCTCCAGAAAACTTGGAACTTGAGCGTTCTGGGAGGACACTGAGCATTACTGCTTGGAGGTGACTCCTGCCACCTCTTCTGTGCTCCTTCATTTTCATCAGGAGAGGTTTGTGAGACACTCTTTTAAGGTAGCAGTTACCAAAGCTGTCGTGGGGATTCAGAAGCTTGCTGACTGTCCTTGGCCTTCACTGCTTTCCATCACTCTCCAAACAGCTGAGCTACCTGCTGAGCTGAGCTACCTGCTGAGCTGACCTACCTGGGCTTTTACAGCTTGTTTCCAAGTCTTATTCTTAAACCCCTCAACTTTCCTGGTGCCTTTGGTGTTGAGTTTTGAGTTGGTGCTGCCTTTCTCAGAGAGCATCTCAGAATCAGGAAGCAGCTTTCTCTGCAGGCAGGCTGTGTGCTCAGGCAGTGAGGGCAGGTGATGAAATGCCGTGGGGAAGGAAGTGTTTCTTAGGGCTGGGTTTGGTGGCAGATAGCTCTGAGTGATCCCCATGTGCTCAGGGGACATGGGTGGGACAGTTATTGTGTTGTGGTTATACTTAGAGCTGGCTTTTGAGCATCAGACATTGCAGTCCAGTGTTAATGCAACCGTGCAGCTCATCGATGCTTCCCCTGTGCCATTGCTGCTCTTGTCAAGGCTTCTCTTTGCCTTGGCCTCATCGTGGAAGGAGCAGAGCCTAGACATGTACTCAGCTCTTTCATTTTCCTTCTAACACTGTAGAACAGAGCCTCTTCTAGTTCCTCCACATTCTGGCTAGCATGAGTAGGGTGCTCAGGTAGAAATGTGATTTCTTTGCCTGCCAGATCTTTTGATCAATCTTTTGACACTGTTTGCTTCACTCAGTTGTTAGCAATAACTCAGCTGCAGTGTCTGCCTTCTCAGAACTGTTCTCAGCAAACACAGGGTCCTTGGCATGCAGTGACATTGTGCCATGGCTAAGAAGCTGGCCTGCTCTGGAGCTTCTAAACAGAGTGTACCTGGGGGGGCTCAAACTGGGAGAGATGAGCTGTGGCCTTGCACTACAGCCATGAGCTGCACTTCCTCAGGTGCCCTGGGTTTAAGGAGCCTCAAGACTATCACATGTGCCTTTATCACCTTCTGGGCCATTGCTGCTCCCCCACCCTGCCATCAGTCCTGAGTGGTACTTAGCTTATTCCAGAGCCATGGTCACCCAGCTTGGATACAGGGTGGGGATTTCCTTCAGTGTCTCACCTCTGTTAGCTCATAATTGTTATGAAATCTGTTCTTTTTGAGGAGTTATTTTCAGCTTTCTCTGGGATCCTGCTGAACTGAATGTTCTGATACCCTCACCAGAGAGCTGCTCACCTAGGGATCACCTGCTGATCATACTAAGCCTGACCTAGCTACCTGCCTTTGCCACAGAGGAGGTGAATGGTGTTCATGGATGCATTAGACAAAGCACTGCTGGCAGGTTGAAGGTAATGACCCTCCCCCTCTGCTCAGCACTGCTGAGCCCTCACCTCGGTGCTGATCCAATTCTGGGATGCTTAGGACAAAAGGGACATGGACATACAGCAGAGCCCAGCTAAGAGCCACAAAGATGATGAAAAGGCTGAATCATTTCTTATACAAGGAAAGGCTGAGAGAGCCTGGAGAGGAGAAGACTATGCAAGATGTGTACAAATACCTCCAAGAAAGATATGAAGGTGTCAGGGCCAGGCTCTATTCATTGGTGCCCAGCAACAGGACAGAAGGCAGTAGGCACAAACTGAAACACAGGAGGCTCTTTTTCAACATCATGAAACCCTTTTTTGCTGTGAGAGTAACTCAGTACTTGGTTACATTCTCTGAGTTCAGGCAGGTGTTTGAATGAGAGGTAATGTTCTGTGGGAGAGGAGGAAGAAAAGGAGTCCTTTTGTGAAAGGGGTTCTGTTTGCACTGGCAGGACAATGCCTCCAGCAGCATATTACTGCCAGAGACAGGTTTAAACTGATCAGTGTGCTTGGAACAACTGAAGAGTTTGGTGAGGAGCCTCTCTTATACTGGAGGGCAAAAGAGTCTGTCTTTCCTAATCACAGAGTGGTAAGGGTTGGAAGGGATCTCTTCCTGTCCAGTCCAAGCTGCTTGCCAGAGCAGCATCTCCCAGAGCCAGCACTGAGCTCTGCCAAGTTCAGTCATCTGTGAAGGTGTGACTGAGGATGTGCTGCCATGGCCCAGGCATCCTGCATCTGCTGCTTTGGGGCCTGTGCCACCATGCCTCAAGGAGCAGGGAAACAGAGTTGTTTGGGTTGGAAGAGGCTTCTGTGGCCATTGGGTCTGACTGAACTAGCACTGCCCAGCCCACCATTAAGCCATGTCCCCTCAGCCAGCTCCCTGCAGTACTGACAGCCCTTTCTGATGAAGACGTTTCCTAATATCCAATCTGCATCCCTCTTGGCATAACTGAAGGCCTCCAGTCCTATTGCCTGGTGCTTGGGAGGACAGACTGATTCCCACCTTGCTCCTACCTCCTCACAGGTGGCTGGAGAGAGCAAGTTTTGCCCTGAGCCTCCTTTTCTTCAAGCTACACAATGCCAGGTTCCTCAGCCGCTCCTCACAGGGATTGTTTCCTAGAGTTTTGCTGCCTTGCTTTGGGCACTCTCCAGCACCTCACTGTCTGCATTGAGAGTAGCCCAAAACTGAGCACAGTGTTTGAGGTGTAGCCTCCCAGGGGCGGGTACAGGGGACAGTTGCCGCTGTAGTCCTGCTGGCTACACTATTCCTGGTACAGGTCAGGATGCTGCTGGCCTCCTTGGCCACCTTAGCACGCTGCAGACTTGTGCTCAGCAGCTGTCCACCAACTCCCTCAGGTCTTTCTCTGCTGTCTGCAGTACTACAAGGGGTGGTTGTGGCTGAAATGCAGGAGCCAGGGCATACTCTTAGGGCCTTCGAGGTAGCCTTTTCAAAGGGTGGGAGTTAGGGAGATCTCCCAAAGGCTAAAAAGAAGATGATCCAAATTGGAGGTCGTGTTTTAAGGTTGGAAACAGCTGAGTTAGAGAAGACTTCCCTTACTCAAGGAAACCCCTCATAATAACCTGGCTGCATTTACAACTAAATTAAAATCCTCCCCTGCCTCCACATGCATCAGAAAGTTGCTGCAAAGCCTTGGGGCTCAGGTGGTTGGAAGTGTTCTGTCCCTTTCTAAACGATTGTATTCTCTGAGTGGATGCTTAGCTGCCTGCTTGCCAGTACTGGTTTGCTGAGAGATCCTTTTCTCTCCGGGGTGTTGATTTTGGCACATTTCAGCAGCAATATTTTTCACTTTGAGCCTTTTGCCAAGAAAAGACAAGCTGGCTGCCTGCTCACAAGCTAAGCAGTGTGGGGCAGGGTAATCCTTAACCATTTCTGCACCTGCTCACTCACCATCTGTGCTCCAACATGAGTGTGCAGAATCTTCCCCTTCCCTCCCCCAGGTCACCTCTCTGCAGCCTTGAGACATCAGGGTACCTGCCTGGTAATACTGCTCTCCAGGCTGACAAAAGGAGGGGTATAGTGGCTGCAAACGGAGAAGAGAACACATCTGGAGCATTGAGAGTTAAAAATAAAGATGGGTTTAAAACTGATCTAGTGTATTCCAGTGTCAGGAGAAATCTATTTGGATACTTTGAGTAAGGTTGCAAATTTGGGTAACCAGAAAAGCTGACAAACTGCTTTAAACATCAGTCTGTGCATCTGTTTGCCTCTCCTTTGTCATCCTCTTTGAGAGCATTTGGTGTTTCCATACATGGCCCCGCAGACCAGATGCATGTTCTTGGTTCAGGGGTCAGAAAGGGAGGTGTAGCACCTAGCTGGACAGCTCTAGTGTGCAACCACTGATGTCAAAGGTTGTATCTCTTGGCAAAGAGGGAGGTGAAGAGAAACTGGGACCTTGAAAATAATGAAGCAGTTAGAAAAAGAGGAAGCCAGCTGTGTAACTGGACTGAAGGTGGAAAGTGCACAGTGAGGAAGACTGCTGGCCTTCATCCCAGACCAAGAGGGTGGAACCGGGGCAGAGAGTGGGAGGACACCTATGTTAATGGGTTCCAAGAACTGACTTTAATAATCACACCTGATCTAAGAAATGACTGTAATAACCCTACCTCTTCTCATGAATATCTATGCCTTTGTGATGTAAAGGATGTCTTGTGCCAGCGCAGGCTGTGCAGCTTGGGTGGAGCAATCCCCCCTGGCACTGTAATTAACATACCTACTCCATACCTCTCTGGGGCTTGGGGGGCTCTCTTCCACAGGGCAGTTGCTGAACTACCTGCTAGTAACAGAACCCAACACAGATGTGGAGAGGTGACAAGGAGCAGTCTCCAAGCATCATTAGCTGATTCTGCACCCCAGTGCTGGTGTGTGAAGGTGCATGTTGAGTGCCTGCCACCCTGAGACAAAGGCTTCTGGGGTGAACTCCTCTTTCCCTGGTGGTACCACCTTCCATTGCATTAATGCAAACTGATCACTTGTAGTTATCCCCATCAGATGCCAACTGTTTCTAATTTACATGAAGACATTCAGCCATAAGCTTACCAGTTACCTGCCACCTCTGCAGTTCCTCAGCTCCTTGAGTAAGATCCTCACCAATCCTTGGGGGTGAGTCACTGGGAGCTAGAAACTCTGCGTGCCTCCAGCACACAGTCACTGCTGAAGTTTTTATGAGTGCTTCCTTTTGCATTTCAGTGGCAGGTAGTGTGGTGACTGATGAGAGTGTTGGTGCTGCCTGTTCTCCCCCAGGGGTCTGCAGTTCCAAGGTGCTTTACCTAGCACAAGAAAAAAACGATCCTAGTAACATTGGCAGCAGTTGAACCAATGCTCTGTAGTCAGATTTGGTTTTGTAGAGCTGTATTTCTGAGGCAGGCTGTGAACTGAGTACTCTCCTGGCCCTCTCTTTGCCCTTCTCCTCTCCTCCTGCACCCAGGAGGGGCTGCAGTGCCTTCTGCCACCTCACCTGCCTTCACCCTCTGTCCTCAGTACATCTGATTCTTTTAAAGCTTGAGCTGGAGCCATAGCTTGAGGGCTCAGCACAGTTGGGCTCCCCACTTCAGGAAAGACAGGGGTCTACTGGAGAGGGTCCAAAGAAGGGCTATGAGGATGATGAAGGGACTTCAACATCTCTCCTATGAAGAAAGACTGAGAGAAGGCAGAGAGGGGATCTGAGCAATGTCTATCATTAGCTGAGAGGTGGCTGTCCACAGGATGGGGCCAGGCTCTTGTCAGTGGCACCCAGTGACAGGACAAGGAGTAATGGCCATAAGCTGGAGCACAGGAGATTCTCCCTCAACAGGAGGAGAAATTCCTTCACTGTGAGGGTGCTGGAGGCCTGGAGCAGGCTGCCCAGAGGGGTTGTGGAGTCTCCTTCTCTGGAGCCTTTCAGAGCCAGCCTGGATGTGTTCCTGTGTGGCCTGCCCTGGGTGATGCTCTTTGGCAGGGGGTTGCACCTGATGGTCCCCTCCAAGCGCACAGCACCACAGGTTAAAAATGTCACCGTCTGTGCTTGCTGCCCTGCCTTGCACAAGCACTGGTGTAGCAATGTGCCTTAGCCGAGCTGCTTCCTGCTGCTTCGCCCCACCCCAGACAAAGGAAGGAGGAAATCCTCGGGCTGGGTCTCTGATCAAAGGCTTGCGCTGGCTGGAGGGGAGGGCAGCTTGAGCGTGGCCTTGCCGGGGTGGGACCAGAGGATGCTCTGCTGGCCGTGGGCTGCCTCCTGCTGCTCTGCACACCGTGTTGGGGCTGCCGCGCCTGGGGGCATCTCTGTGGGCATCCCGAGCTGGCCTCCCTCCCTCCTCAACGCCTAAGGCTCCTTTTCCAGCGAGCTGTGTGCTTGTCTGCAAGCAGGGCGTGAGCGCAAGCAGCATGCCCGGAGAGGAGGCAGCCGTTTGCTGGCTGCCAGCTGCTGCCTGCTCTCCCACAGCCTGCCGCTTTGGGCAGGTGATTCCCTTTCTGCCTGCCTTCTGCCAGGCGAACCGGGGCTGTTCCCGGGGTCACACCGGGCAGCCCAACGCTCTGCCTCCTCTCAACAGCTTTTGTGCAGCCCAGCAGCTCGTGTGCAGCCTGCGGGGTGGGGATGCTGTGTGCCCGGGGGCTCTGGCACCAGCAGAAACACGGGGGCAGACCTATGGGCCTCTTGCTGCTTCTTTCTTGTGTTCTTCCAGCACCTATCTTCCTGCTTCTTCACGTAAATAAATGCTTTCCTTCTGTGAAAAGCTTTTGGTTTGGTCATCCTCTTTGAAGCTGTCCTCTCTGTTCCTAACCAGTGGATGCTTTATGTGTAACATGCATGCTTTGCAAGGCACTGTCATATGCACGGTTTACAACAGGAGGCTTTTACCTTCTTAAAAGGGAGAGAGAGAGAGAGAGAGAGTAGCTTTTGAACAGATCCCAGATGCTGGAAATTAATGAGTTTTTCTGTTTGTTTTTTTTTTTTTTTTCTCCCTTCCAGAATCTGAAGTAGGAGAATGGAAGGAGTCTGACTGAGACAGATCACACCCTTTCAGCATGGAGCCCCTTCTGCTTGATGGGGAACTGGAGAGAAATTCAGTGAGTACCTTAAACACAGCTACATGCTGCCAGATGGACTTGAGTGTGCTTTTACAGGCCAAGGCTTCAGTGACTGCAGTCAGCTCTAGCCTACTGTGAATCTCTTTGAAGTATCACACACTGTTGCCTGTAATTTACTAGGTGCTCAGGGGGCTTGGTGTCTCCCAGTCCCTACATGCATTCCTCTTAAGTCTCACTAATTGGCACTCTACCAGTTAGTGATGGGGACAAAAGGGAAGAATCCTCTCTGTCTTGGTGGGGTGAGGAGCAGGAGCCATGATCATTTGTTACCGTGGTTTCAGGTGCACAAGTGGGTGAGGTGTGCTGACAGTTGGAAAGAATAGACCAGAATGGAATGGAATGAAATAGAATGGAATAGAACAGACTAGACTAGACTAGACTAGACTAGAATGGAATGGAATGGAATAGAATGGAATAGAACAGACTAGACTAGACTAGACTAGACTAGACTAGAATGGAATGAAATAGAATGGAATAGAACAGACTAGACTAGACTAGACTAGACTAGACTAGAATGGAATGGAATAGAATAAGCCAGGTTGGAAGAGACATCTAAGATCATCACGCTTGTCTTTGCTGAGCACAACTTAAACCCAGGAAGGGCTGTTGGGTGCTGTGACACCTGATGATGTCCTAATGCTGAAGTGATTGAAGAGTTTCACTTTGCCACAAGCTGTGTGGTGTGGAAGCAGTCTTAGCTGTAGCAGGAAACGTTCTTTGTTTCCCAGGCTGCTTGCTGCTGCCGAGCACTGCCTCCCAAAGGCAGAAGAGGATATTTTTTCTCTAGCTGAGAGTGAAGCTCAAATTTAACACCTCATTAGTGACAGACTTTATTTGCAGTGGTTCAGCTACTACATGGACCTATGAATTTGTCAAACAGTTTTATTGCTGTTTGTATCTGGTGTAAAATCTGCAGATAAACTATTGCAGTGCGTGAGAAAATCCATTGCCCTTTTTTCTATAATAAATAAACTGATTATTTTTTGCAAGGCCATTTCTCTGTCTTGCCTGCCAGCTGTCCAGTTCAGCTGTTTGTGCACCCTGTTTCCTAAAATAAAAGTGCCCTTTTACAGCAAACTTTGAGTCGAAATGTGCAGTTTCTCCTTGTGTGAGGGTTTGTGCTTAGACACCTGAAGTGTGATCTCAGAATGTTTTTGGTTTAACTGTTGGTGTGCTACTGCTGCCTGCTCTGGTAATTTCTTACCCAAGTGTCTTGGGCTAACTGCCTGTCTCACATGCCCTTAGGATGTGGAGTTCTGTGTTGCACTGCAGCTGGCAAAAGCTTTTGGGAAGCTTGTCTGGGTGTCTGATACAGCTGCTGTGCTGTACAACATGGTGAGAAACTGAAATACTGAGGGGAAAGCAGCAGGTCTTTGAAGAGAGGCTGGAGCCAGTGATTTTGGAGACATGAGTGTATGTGAATCCTGACCTTATCCTGTCCTGGGCATTGTTTTGAAGTCACGCATGACTTGTAACTGCAGTCTGGTTTGGTGGTTGGGTTTCTTTTTTCCTTCAGTCTCTTTTTAACTTCCATTTTCTCTGATTGACCTTCATTATGGCAGGGGGCTGGAAATGGATGAACTTTGAGGTCCCTTCCAACCTAAACCATTCTGTGATTCTAATATCTACATGGGTTGCAAACATGCCTGAAGAATACCCAGTGACATATTGCTACGTGATTTAAGTCCCTTTGGGGGAGGTTTCCAGGACCTCCTTTGAGAGGTGTCAGCTTTCTGGTGTGTTTTTTAGCTTGCCTGTAAAAGAAAAACAGCCCAGGAGATCATGGAACTTAGTATTGTGAGCTTTTCTTTCCAGAATTAGTCTAGGGAGGAAAGTCTTGCATGAGATGCTTCTTCTGTCTGATAATTAGGTTGGTGTGTGCTCTGGACACAAATGTTACCACAGCTCAGCAAACTATTTGTGTGTTCTGGCACCATTAATGCAATGTAAAATACTAGGTGCTTTGGGTTGAATTTTTGTTTGAGAACAGTTTTTGCCTGTTTTTCTATACAGTAATAATTTCATTTAAACAAGCTTCATTGGCCCAGAACTCAGAATATTACATGGCAGTATAAAATAGAATGATAGAATGGTTTAGGTTGGAAGGGAGCTCAAAGCTCAGCCAGTTCCAACCCCCCTGTGCCACAGGCAGGGACACCTCCCACTGGAACAGGTTGCTCAAGACCTTATCCAGTCTGGTCCTGAACACCTCCCTGGGCAACCTGTGCCAGTGTCTCACCACCTTCACTGCAAACAACTTCCTCCTAACATCCAGTTTCAGTCTCCCCTCTGCCAGTTCAAACCCATTACCCCTCACCCTTGCCAATATTCCCTCCTCAGCCTTCCTGTCAGCCCCTTTCAGATACTGTCATGTCTCCTGGAAGCCTTCTCCAGGTTGCAGAGCCTCAGCTCTCCATTCTACCATTCTTTTCCTGGCTTACTCTTTTTAGAGCTCTTTCTAGGCAGCTGTAATTTTTACCAAAGCACATGTGGCTTGGAAATGTGGTGCCTCTGGCACGATTTGTCCAGTCAGTCCTTGCTGCTTAAGTGCATCAGCAGGCATCAAAGCACACTCACAGTACCCAGGAGAGGTCCTTTGTGCTGGTAAACTTTGCTGGTTGCGTTGGTAGTCCTCAGCTGAAATGTGACATGATGTACTAAGAAAATGCTTCAGGAGAAGTCTGCCTTCAGCAGGGTGAAAGCTAACTTGGCTGTAAGGTGTGCGTTTAAACTCTATTAAGAATTTAGCTGTAGGTTCAGATTGTAGATGTGGTGAGTGTGCCTGACAAAGGTCTGCTGTCGTGCCAGGCTCAGACCTGCTACTGGCACATCTGGGTCTGCCTCTGCCTGGCCCTTAGCAGCAAGAGGCTTTTGCTTTACGAGACAAGTTGGCAGGTAACATTTTAGGTTTAGTAGCGTTTGGAACTGAGAAGAGAAGGTCTGCAAATAGTACTTTTCAGGAGCACAGAGCTGCTTTTCTATGAAAGCAGGATTATGGCTGCTGGCTCACGTGATGTGCCACAGTGCTGGCTCCTTTCTTAGTCCTGACCTAAGGCTTCACTTAGAGAGCTTAGCTTTTAGAGTTCAGTAGCAAAATTGTTAAGTAAGTGTGGCTCAGCAGAAGCAAAATCAATCACATAGTGTTGAGAGCCTCCCTCTGTCAAAGGACTTGTCCTGTAATCAACTCAGTAGCAGAATGCCAAAATAAGGATAGGCTGTGCCTCTGCAAATAAGAGTACTCTTGGTTCTGTATGTGTAGAGAAAGTTGTGGGAGGTGATGGACAGCAGTGACCTGGGGACATGGCTTCAGAGAACACTGAAGTGGTAAAGCTCTCATGTTTTGCTCCCTTAGGGATCTGAAATCCAGTCTGCAGCTACATGAATTGCAGATGATAGAGCTACAAGAGGTTGCTGGAACACAGAGAGGTCTCTTTGGCTGAAGCAGTTTAATTTCAGTGTCTTAAGCAGCTGCATCAGTGTTACGAAGCATATTTCTGCACAACACAGAGGCCCAAAGAGTTCTGTGGAAGAGAGGGGGTCGGCCAGCAGCGGGGGCAGCCTGGTGTGCAAAGTGCCTGCTGGAAGAGCTCAGGGCAGAGTTAGGTTTGTGTTTCGGCCCCTGGCCTGGGAGCTGTTTGTAGCGGTTCACAGGAGCAACCGTGCAGTGCTGAAATATTTAGGTGAAGAGCCCCTGTGGCAGCTCGGGTGACAGGCTGCCCTGCTGCCCGGTGTCATGTTGTGTCTCGGTGGAGCTGCTGGAGAGGCAGGCAGGACCTGCCGAGGTGCTTTTGCCTCCTGTTTTTCAGCCCGTAAGTATGCACCGCGAGTGAGCATGCTGCAGCCTGGTCCTGTCCGTCTGTCAGCCGCCTGGGCAGTGCTCCTCCTGCTCTCCAGCTTCCCCCGGGGCACAGAGCAGCCCAGTGCTGCGTCCTGCTGCTCCTGCTCCTGCCCTCAGCTACTGCAGACTCCTTTACCTTGCTCTCTCACCGGTAGCTTTCCTCTTGCTTTAGGCAGTGTAGGGCAATGCAGTCTCAGAACATGAATTGTTTCCTAGTCTGTACCTGAAAAAAAAAGAAAGCTCTGCATTGCAAACCACTGGATTTGGGCATGCATGTCCTGTGTTAGTCCCTATACCTGCCTCTTCACTTCAGCACTGTTTCACTCTTTGACCTCAATTTAGTCTCTGACAGGGACTGACAGTTGTTTATGAAATGCAGTTTCAGTGTCTTTCAGCTTCTCTTGCTTAGTCAAGTCTGGTTGCAGCAAGTGCAGAGTACTAAGGCAGGCTTCCCTCACCTTTCTTAGCCCCACACTGGCAGTGTAGCACCTCCAGGCAGCTTCGAGGGATAAAAATCCCTGGGTTTGCATCAGGAGAGGAATGCAAGACTCCAGCTTATGGAGATTTTGGCTTTTTTATGTTTCATGATGTTTAGTGCTGGTAAGAGAGGCAAAATTGGATCCTCTTTAAAAGCAGGAGAAGGCTTTGTCTCCTTGGTGGAGCAGAAGGTTTTGTTTGGGGTCTAGAAGGTAGAGCAGTTAATTCAAGGAAGCAATGTGCATGCTGGTCAGTATGCTGATCACCTCGTTCTCACCTTTTCCTGTTCCTTGTGGATTTCAAATATGTAAGACATAGGTGGAACTGAGCAGAGTGGGATCTTTGCTCTGCTTGTGGCTTTGGGCAGCAATGATGTACAAAGGATTCCATGTGAAGTGCCAGGGAGAAGCACAGGCTGTAGCTGTGCGCTGCCTACCTTTGAGGTGTTTGGTGGGACAGGGATTTTATTTTTTCTACAGTATGATTGTTTGGAAATGCTCTGATACAAAACGTCCTCTTAAATGCAAAACTGCACAGCTTGTCTTGCATCCTGAGCAATCTAGAATGTTACCCATGTTTGTAGATGAACTGCACCTGTGGCTTTTGTGTCTGTGTAAGCAAAGGCAGTTGGGCTTGGATCTGGCACCTTACTGGTGGCTGGGAAGTCTTTGTCTTTCCAAAACACCTGTCTGAAGGTGGGAGAGTTTTGGAAACAGAGGTGTTGTTTCAACTTTCTTCAGAGCTGTAGTCTTCTGAAGGTACTGCAGCTAAACATTTCTTAGTACCCTGTGTATCAGTTTGTGCTGCTGGAGAGGTTGGCTCAGGAGCAGCAGCTGGAGCAGTTGCTGTTTGCTAACCATGTACAGTGGTGGTTCCTAATGCTGGCTCTACACCTGTCAGTTTTACTGCCTCAGCTTAACCCTGAAGCCTTTGGTAGGGAGTGCATGTTGTGTTTTAGTTGTGAACTAACACTCTTTTCATTGTCCTTCTTCCCTCCTGCTGCTGCTGCTGCTTTTGTGCACTTGCTTCTTCCTGCCCTGGATTGTTCTGTTTGCTGTTCCTCGTTCTTCAATTGTGTGTGTACACAGCACCATGGTGACAGCAGAGACTCTCATGGACCATCAAGTAAGTGCCTGCCCTAAGGTATCTTTGCCCCTCTCTTCACCACAGTTACAGCATATCTGTGTAGTGATTGAGAAGCTGAAGTTTAATGAAAATTCGCTGTTGGAAAAGACTTTTTACCTGGCACATTACTCATCTAAATGTTTGCCTGCAGTAACTTTTTTTGTTGGGGGGAAATGCCACCTCTTCCAATCATGGCTTGGGAAAAAAAATAAATCTTTTCAAATACTTACATGAAGGAGAAGAAAATATTTATCAGTTTGAAATTAAACCTTCAAATGTACTTGTAGTGCAGATAATAGAGAGGTGGAAATCATGGCTCAGAAATGTTTTTATTTTGGGGCTTGACTGTTTGTAGTGCTGTATTATTAATGTCACTTCATCAGTTCTGCAGCTGCTTGTTTCTGAGGATGCAGTAGTGTAGCACTCCACTAAAGACTGGATCTGGTGTGGGGATGGGGAGGGCTTCCTGGGGTGCATGCAGCCAAAGCTTATCAGTGCCACAGGCTGAAGGGAGTTGTGTGATCGTATGACAGGCAGAAGAACTTTGTGTGGGATTAAGAATTTACATATGAAGGGAAGGAAGGGAAAGGTGCAGGTGCAAATTCTTTCTTTTCTGTAAGAGATCTGTGCAGAGGCAATGGTCTTAGCTGTCAGTGTATGAAAGAATAATGCATCATTAAATTAAGATAAACCTCTTCCTGTCTGATGTTTTTTGTGCTATTTTCAGGAGTGTGGGCTCTTTCACATGCTCACTGGAGAAACAAAACTGGGAATGTGACACTTCCTACCCCTTTTTTTTTCCCATGGCTTTATCTGATGAAATAAATTGGCTGTAAAGACCCCAGTCTGTGTTCTTCTGATGAACTAATCTTAGTGACAAACTATATATGAGTAATGTGGTGGCCAGCATGAGAAAGCTGAACAAAGTGTGTATTGTCACCTCTGACTGGTTGGTTGGTATTGCAGTGTGCCCACCAGAGAGCTGAGAGGAGGCTCTGATGCTTACTAATTTATGTTTCTTCTCTAAATAACTCTCTGCTCCTCCTCAAGGAGATGGTTGATAGGAGTTGAAGCTTACTCGGATAAAGGAGGGGGTGCTTGGGGGTTGGCTTTCTTTGGATGTGTGTTCTGAAGCCTGGCCAGAGGTCTGAAAATGGCCTTGGGGTGACAGCAGTGGTTGGTACTGCTGCTGTGTGGCTTGCAGGACAGCTGGAGCATGTGCCCAGTGTCTCGCTCAGCCTTGGCATAGATTTCTGTTGTATATTCAATCTACATCTATTCTTTCAGTGTGAAACCACTGCCCTTGTCCTGCCACTGCAAGCCTTGGTAAAGTCTTTCTACACCTTTCTTAGAAGCCCTCTCTTTATATATTGTGAGGCTGCAGTAAGAGCATAGAGTCATAGAATGGTCTGGGTTGGAAGGGACCTCCAGAGGTCATCTAGTCCAACCCATCTCTGCAGTAAACAGGAGCATCCTCAACTAGATCAAAGTGCCCAGAGCCTTCTCTTCTCCAGGCCAATAACCCACATTCTCACATTGTTTTTTTTCCTATCAGAGGTGTTCCACCCTCTGATCCTTTCCATAGATGTGGTGTTCTCTCTGAAAAAAACCCAAAGCCAGCCAACCACCCAAAACACACACACACACCCCATCCAGAACCAAACTCCTTCCCTCTCCTCATATTTTGGACCAGAACACACTAAAAGTGTGAGTTCTTTGAAGATCAGTCAGACACTGAGTTTGCTTTCTTAGGTATTGTGCCAGTACCTAAGGACAGAGGAGCCCACACTGTACACTGCAGTTTGGGATTTGGGGCAAGTAAGATAAGAGAATTGTTCTGGTTGGAGGATCTTTGAGTCCAAACATTTGTTAGTTCTACCAGGCCTGATGCCAAACCACGACCCTTAGTGCCACACCTGTGCATCAGGTTTGAGTGGAGCATCTTTGCTTTCATTTCACAAGGGAGTAAGGTCACAGGGTAAATGGACATTGCTCTCTTTCAGGATCACTTGTTAGCTTTAATCTGTAAAGGTAATGGAATTCGAGGATAATCATAGAATCACAGAGTGGTTTAGGTTGGAAGGGAGCTCAAAGCTCAGCCAGTTCCAACCCCCCTGTGCCACAGGTAGGGACACCTCCCACTGGAACAGGTCGCTCAAGGACTCATCCAGCCTGGCACTGATGAGTTCAAAATCAGCTGTAGGACCCTCAGGCATAGTTAGCAGAGGATAGTTTAAGTATCTACCATGCATCTTTACACAAGGAGCAGCCAAGGAGCTCTACCAGCTGCTGAGCTAATTATTGTGTCTTAGTAATTAAGGCTTTTTTTTTTTTTTCTTTTCATGCTGCCTTGTGTTCATTCTAGGCTTTGGGGAAAAAAAAGGTGTTCATTGCTGTTAGTGGTGACAAAGCTGAGAAGAAAGCCTCTGTACTTTGCAGAGTCCAGACAATGGAACTGACTTGTTTTGGTTGGATCACCTGGTGAGGAAATGCTTGGACTCTTACAATGTTCCAAGTCCTAAGTTCCACTCTCACAGACAGGCTTTGCCCCTCTGCTTCCAGAGGCAGGTGCCAGAGGCAGCCATTCTTGCTCTAGGCACAGAGGACCAGCCTTGGTGTGTGCAGCCACAGGGAGAGTGTAGACACCATGAAGGGGATGGCTGCCCTGGCGTCCCTTCAGCAGAGAGGGTCCAAGCATAGGACCACTTCTGCTGTAAGCCTTTGCCCCAGCAGAGCCTATGCATGTTTTTATTAGTAAGACTTGTTTCTTGTGGACCCACAGATGTACATGGAGCTGGGCTGCCTGGGATGGTGGCACAGATGGATCTGGCATGACATTTCCTGGGTTGGCTGTGTTGTGGCTTGTTAAACCAAGAGCTATCACAGCAGTGGTGAAGGAAGCAGGATTTCAGAAATCAGGTGGCAGCTCATTTCTGTGTCTGTCTTCAGCCTTTCCTACCTCCTCCTAGTTTCTGTTTTCATCTTCTGCCCCAGGTCTTAGACCAACCTTGTCAGCTTCTTTCTGCTGTCCCCTCTGCATCACATACCTGGTTTGGAATCCTTGTTTACTAGGATGAAAAATTTCCCAAGGCAGCATTTAAAGTAACAGGTTCCTGGAGAGCACTGAAGGTGTTGGTAGAGATCTCAGCAGGAGCACGTAAGGACTGAGCATCTGTTTTGTGTTTCACCAGTGGTAACAACCAGCGATGAATCGCAGCTTCTGACCCCAGCAAAGATGAGCCAGCGACAGGGCAAGGAAGCCTTTTCTACTCCAACCAAAGAGTTACTCCAGCCATCTCTCAGCCCAGGAACTGCCCACAGCCATGGTAAGACTGAGACATTTTTACAGAGGCTTTAGAGAACTTAACTTCTGACATTTCATCATCAGTCCCAACTGTTGGTTCAGAACCACTGCCTTTGACAATGAAGAGGTGAGGGAGAAGGAACATTGAAATACTGTCTGAGGGCTTCTGTACCCTTACTTGTTGGCCTGAAACAGAAAGAAATGTATGTTGTGGTGCACCAGAGCAGATTCCAGATGTGGGAGAACAGTCCATGTGGTGGCAAATCATTGTCTGTGTGCAGTCATGGTCGTGTCTCAGGTACTTAAGCTGTGCTGCACCTCTGAAGACTGCAGCCTTTGTGTTCCACTGAATGATCCTTCTCCTTAGGGAAGGGGGAAAGAGCCTCAGCATCTCTTTTTGCTGGCTTTCAAACAGTCCCCTCTGCCTGGCTACAGCTGTTGGAAACCAAGTGTGAGTGCACATGGCTGGATGCAAAGTGTAGCTCATCAGCAGTCTGTTGGAACAATCAACCCCAAACCCCAAGCAAGAGTTGCTCTCTCTGTGCTGATTTGCCTTTGAAATGGCTTCTTGCCTAGGCTGTGGCTGGGCCTGTTTGTTGCAGTGGACAGAGGCCTTAGGCAGAGCTCACACTTAAAGGAATTTTCTCTCTGCTTAGCAAAGATGCTACCCATCTATGCTTTAGTTCTTGCCATCAGTAGTGTTCTTGAGATGGTTTCTGGTATGGGACCCAAATTCCCATTGCTTTATCGGAGTAATTGTGTTAGCCTGCCAAAGTCATAAAGGGCACTTCCCAGGTACTTGGAATCATTTTCCTGTTTTTCCATTCATTGCTGTTCAGGTAAAGAGAATAAACCCAAAGCTCTGAGCACGAAGGTAGCTGGTCCTGTGTTGAATTTGGTGGTCTTGTTGAGAATTATTAGGGAAGTATTTTCAGTGCTACCCACTGCTAGCTGTGATAGGCTTTCTCAACAGAGCAGCACTTGGCACTCTCTGCCTTAGACTGTGCTGCTCTGGAATGGTTTTCTGTAGAATGTGCACCTGTGACTTGCTTGGGGATTCACTGGTGTGGTTGTGCTCTTGGGACACTGTGGCGTATCCCTTACTGGACAAATGTTGTTATGTATTTGAACACTGTAGTGAAGTCTTTCTTTAAATGTTCCTATCCTCACTCCTCTATAAAACCAAGGTGCTGAGCTTTTTTAAGGGCTTTGACTCATTTGAGAGTCGTTAGAAGAGAGTTGAGAAGCACTGTGACTTGGTTGTGCTATGTCAGGCTGCAGATATTGTCTGAGGTCCTTCCTCTGGTTATTTCAGGACTTATGCAAGTGATTTTAAAACTGCTTAGGTGTTTCTGTGTCTTTTTAAGCAGCAATCATCACTGAGTTAGTCTTCCAGGAGTGCTACTATTGAAGGGCTGTAGTTTCATGAACCAGTGAACTTGGCTTGCAGTCAGTGACAAGGTATGATGTAAGCTAGGCTCCAGTAACCATTCATTTACTAACTTCTGGGCTATCTGTAGCTTGGGAGGTGTGGGTTTGAATTTTATTGGGGTGGCTGACCCATTTTGGGAATGAGGGCTTACAAGGAAATGAGGGTGCTAGTGAAAATGCAGGCTTGTTACACAGGGCCAAAAGAATGCTGAGCAAACCTGAACAATAAAAAGCATGGCAGAGTCTGAAGTTAAGAGAGTACCTGTGGCTGACTCTTGCAACTGAGCTGCAGCTGAGGAGATCTGCACAGTGCTCCTTGGGTATTGCATAAGGAGAACCTCTGGAAGTGTAGGAAATGTTTTGATACAGTACTTAGAGGCATTTAGTGTGGACTAAATGGAGATGCTTCTAGTTAGTGGCACCTGAACACGTCCTTAGGAGATGGCTGATGGAAACCAACAGTTCAAAAGCACACTCGGCACGGGGCAAAAGGAAACCAAGCCTGGAAAATGTGTGCTGCAGTCTATTAAAGGCTGACTAAAGGTATGCAAAGGTACTTGGCTTTGCCACTGACAGCTGGATGCTGTGGGATGCTGTTTGGCCACCGTTATGCAAGTTTGTTTCCTGCTGCCTGAACAAAAGAGGTTGTGTGGCAGAGCAAGCTTTGGATAGAGCTTGTGGTTAAAAATAAACTCGCTGGAACAAACCGAGAAGGCTGTGAAGAGGCAGTCTGTGGACTGCCAGCACTTTGGTGGTAGGTGGGGAAGTGCCACTGTGTGTGCTGGATTCTCTGGCAGGCCAGCAGCAGCCCAGGGACAGGCATGCTCAGTGCCCACCACAAGGTTGAACATCTGTGTGGGCAATGGCTTCCTATGTGGAGCCAGTGACCTGTATACCATGGCATTGTGCAGCTGTGAGTGGTACCTAATTCATGATTTCAAATATTTATGTGCATAAATGCTGGGCTCTGAGGTATGTGACTGCAGCTCTGGGTTTCAGGAAGCTTGTGTTTTTCTGTACCCTCTTTCATAGTTTACAATATGCCTGCTTGCTCCATGGCTGCTTTCACCCCTTGGGGTGGTTTGGCCCTGGCTGGGGGCCAGCTGCCCCTCGTCCTGTCCCTGCAGCCCTTTGCAGAGTGTCTCTGCATCCTTTTTGTAGCTCCCTTTGGGTACTGTCAGGCTGCTCTGAGGTCTCCCTAGAGGCTCCTGTTGTGCAGGCTGCACACTCAGCCTGCCCAGGCTGTCTTCTGGCAGAGCTTCTCCAACCCCTGCTGACTTGCACAGGCAATGCAGTGAGTTGCACTAACGTTGCCTTGGGATGGTTCTTGGTTTTCCTCTGCCTCTCCTGCTAGGCAACAAAACCTTCCTGGCTCTCTGTGCCTGGAACCTACTAAATGGCCATAATATTTTATTTACAGTTGTCAGACTTCCAGTGGGACCTGAATAATTCAGTAGGCTTTTCATGGAAACTTTAATGGGTTTGAGGGGTTAGTTCTTGCTGTGAAGCTTTGCTTCTGTGGGACTGTGTCTCTTCAGGCTCTGTAGTGAGCTACTGTGGCCTTGCTAACACACCAGGATCTTTTTTCTTCTCATTTTGTTTTTCTTTTAAGTCTAATGCGTAGAGATTTTGAGTCAGCTAAAATATCTTTCAGTTCTGGCTGCTGACACGTAGACTGAATGATGTCAATTTAGCTCATTTTCTGTGTTTGCATTCTGTAGTTGAAAAGGTTATTAAGTATTCATTGGCAAACTGCTGAATTTTGATCAAGCTGATTTTTGAGGTTTTACTTTTTTTTTTTTTTCCATCTACTACATGTGGCAAAAAGGAATCATTGACAGAACTACTTTATTACAGGTGCAAAATGAACATGGAAAACATGGAGTCATAGAATCACAGAATGGTTTAGGTTGGAGGGTATCAGTTCCCCTCAGCCAGTTCCAACCTCCCTGTGCCGTAAGCTCCCACTGGAACAGGTCGCTCAAGGCCTCATCCAGCCTGGTCCTGAACACCTCAAAGGAGATTGTGGAGCACAGAAGCACAGAATGGGATGAAAAATCAAAGATCCCATTCTGTGCTTCTGTGCCCCAAAACCTCCCTGGGCAACCTGTGCCAGTGTCTCACCACCCTCACCCCAAACAACTTCCTCCTCACATCCACTTTCCATCTCCCCTCTCACAATTCAAACCCATTCCTCCTCCTCCTCCTCCTCCTCCTCCTTTCATCCCCAGCCCTTGTCAATAGTCCCTCCCCAGCCCTCCCCAGCCCCCTGCAGGTCCTGCAAGGCCACTCCAAGGTCTCCTGGCAGCCTTCTCCTCTGCAGGCTGCAGAGCCCCAACTCTCTGTGCCTGTGCTCAGAGCAGAGCTGCTGCAGCCCTCTCAGCTGCATCTTGGTGGCCTCCTCTGCACTGGCTCCACCACTTGCATGTGCTGCTTGTGCTGGGGGCTGCAGAGCTGCAGACAGTGCTGCAGGTGGGGTGTGAGGAGAGCAGAGCCAAGGGGCACAATCCCCTCCCTTGCCCTGCTGCCCACAGCTGCTCTTGCTGCAGCCCAGCACACAGAGTCCAAGATAGAATTTTTGATAGGTGTGGAGCAGGACTCTTCTTGCTGGTACAAGCTGTTTATGTTGTTTGTCACACAAATTATCTCTGGTGAATTGGATTTTTGTAAATCTTGTTCACTCAATTGAATCAGGGCACTGCTTTATTTTTCTGATAAAATGGATTGATATAGTTATAGGAATCACTTAAAATGTATGACAAAATCCTAAGTCCCCTTGGAAAGGGGTTTCAGTACCTCCTAACGTACAAAGGTGGGGTTCAGACCATTCTGTGTTTTACTGAAAGCAGCATAAATGTTTAAATGAGCTGTGCTTGTGGTCGAGGAGGCAATTGAGTTCAGACAGTAATAATTTACAGGTCCTACTAATTGGGGCTTAGACAGGAGCACCCAGCACTGCTGCTGGTGTTTCACAACGTTACAGCTGATCCTTCAGGCTGGCAGCTCAGCAGGTGATGTGTTGAGGTTTCTCTGTTTCATATGGGTAGCACTGAGCTGTGCAGACAAACCCTTTGGCTGATGAAGGTAGCTGCATCACCTCCTGTATTCTTCCTGTCGGCATTTGAAGCACTGATGAGCTGCAGATGGGGCAAAGGTGCAAGCAGTGCCTGGCAAAAACATGGGAGGGTGATGATGGCTGGGGAGGTACTTTGCAATAATGTGCACCTTTGAGCCACACTTAACAACTTCTTCCTGTTTGCTTTTATTTTCTCCTCTGTTTCCTGTTCTTGTTGGTGGGCTGTTGGTTTTGTGGCTGGTTTGTCTGGGTTTTGTGGGGTTTTGCTTGTTTGTTGGGGTTTGGGTTTTTTGTCTGGTTGGTTTTCAGTTGGCTTGTCAAGTCCAGGTAGGCAGTGGAAGGGTGTGCCCAGAAGGAGCTTGAGCTGAACTAAGGACCAGAATCTGCCCCTCCTTGGCGGTCACAGAGTAGCAGCTGGTGGTGCAGTTTGTACCAGGATGAAAATGTGTCCTTCCTTGAGTGAATGTGAAACAGAAGGAGCTTGGGTGAAGGGAGATGGACTGGCAGTGGAGGCAGAATTATAGGTCTGTCAGTAGCAATGATCAGTGAGCAGATGGGAGGAGATGGAGCTGATTTTGAGGGAGAGGACAGAGCTGAGCTTGTGCTGAATGCTGTTTGCTCTGGATTAAACATCTAAAGAACATGCTAGGGTTTCAACCCGTAGGACACTGCATCTGAGGAGAAAGACAAACTATTTTTGCATGTGAGTGAAGATGGAGAATGAGAAATGGATGGTTTTGAGCAGCAGGTCCTGAAGAACACTCACTTGCTACCCATGGAAGGAGTGAGCTGACTCTGGAGCCACAAAAGCAAAGAGAGCACAAGACCTGGATATTACTGTCCCCCTGGGGCAGCTAAGAAGTTGGAAGTGGTTTGTTACCTTACCTTGTCTTTTCATGGAATCACAGAATCACAGAATGGCAGGGGCTGGAAGGGACCTCCACAGCTCATCCAGTCCCAGCCCCCTGCATCACCTACAGCAGATCACACAGGAACACATCCAGGCAGCTCTGCAATAGCTCCAGAGAGGGAGACTACACAACCCCCTGGGCAGCCTGGGACAGGCTTCTGCCACCCTCACAGGGAAAAAATTCCTCCTCATGTTAAAATAAAACTTCCTCTGCCTCAGCTGCCACCCATTGGCCCTTGTGCTGTCCCTGGGCATCACCCAGCAGAGCCTGGCTCCAGCCTCCTGCCACTCACCTGCACATCTTAGAACCATTGTTGAGGTCACCTCTCAGGCTCCTCCTCTCCCAGCAGCTCAGGCCCAGCTCCCTCAGGCTCTCCTCCTAACAGAGCTCTTCCATTCCCTTCAGCATCTTTGTGGCTCTGTTTTGATGATGAGAAGGTATTTCATAACCAGCAGTGTGTAGGAGCCACACAGACTGGTGGCTCTGTGAGCAATTGGGGACTGGTGCCTGCTGGACTGCTGCAGGGACCTGCCCCCAGTGACACAAGTGGTCACCTCTAAGCTGAGGCATGGTGGAGATGAAGCTTCAGTTCTGCATGCAGAGTGTTGGGAATAGCTTCAGTGGTGTTTGTCTGAAATGGGATGTGGAGTAGGTTCTGGTCATAGTAATCAAGGTTTGACCCCTAAATTATCCAGTCATAGCTTGTATTGCCAGACAGACTCTTCTGTGGCATGTTCCCAGTTGTACTCTGTGTGGTTAGACTCCTGGATCAGGATTACCCTGACCTCCTCCTCCTTACCCTGATGCATGCTCTGGCACATTCCTCTCTATTACAGCTTCCCACTTCTGAGCTGCTGGCCCAGCCTTTGCCCCTGCCTTTGGTGAAGTGCATGGGTTCCTTGCTCTGTGGGTTACAGCTTGATGGGAGCAGGGGACTTTGCCAGGGCAGCAGGGCTGTTCCTGTGAGCTTCTGAGCTGAGTTCTTCTTCTCTCTGCAGAGCCTGCCTGGGCTTCAACAGCAACCCTGAGAGCTTAGTAGAGGCTAAGAAGGGAAGTGTTGCAACCCCAGCAGTGAGCAAGCCTGCTTGGGCTGGGATTAGTGAGGAGCTGCAGCCAAGCAGGGTGTGGCAGGGGGCACCAGGAGCCTTGTTCATGCACAGCCTCTCTCAGGTATGCCAGGGGGCACCAGGAGCCTTGTTCATGCACAGCCTCTCTCAGGTGTGGCAGGAGCCCCAGGAGCCTTGTTCATGCACAGCCTCTCTCAGGTGTGCCAGGGGGCACCAGGAGCCTTGTTCATGCACAGCCTCTCTCAGGTATGGCAGGGGGCACCAGGAGCCTTGTTCATGCACAGCCTCTCTCAGGTGTGCTGCTGAAGGGCACTCAGCTTGGAAACACCCTAGAGGAGAAGGGTATCTGGTGAGAGAATCGTGCTGGTGTAAGCTGCCAGCAGAGCCTGCACTGACTCAGACAGTGGTGTCTGAAGGCAAGTGTTGTCTTTTGTAGCCTGTTTGTTAAATAAGAGGAGGATACTTAAAGTGCAGATTCCAGGTGTGGGAGAAAGCCCATTTTAGGTCTGTCAACTTTTCTGTTTTCTGAAGAGTGTATGCACTGCATGCAGAGAATATTTATGACCTTTTGTTGGACTAGGAGGAGAATTGTGCTTGAAAACGTAGTGTTGTCAAGGTGTCAGGGCAAATTATTGTCAGACTTGAATGGCAACTCGAAAGAGCTTCTATGCTCTGCTACAGCATCCATTTTTCTTCCTCCCTTTGGCTTTCACAGGTTCATGTTTAAGAGAGTTTTGGTTCCCATTGTATACCTCTAAGGGAAGACAGTATTGTCTTCCATGATATCATGGGATATGTTTTTAGATCTACTGTTGCACCAGTGTCCATTTGTGTTCATTATTTTAACCCCTAATCATTCCATTAAATGTGTTTGTTATTTTAAACTTCTACTTGAAAAGGATTATTCTGTTTCAGCTTGTTCAGCAGTGTAGTTCAGAAGAGATTTGAGTTACACCTGTACGATTCAGAGGGGTCTTTTTTGATAAGCATGTATGTGTTTTTCAGCCAGGAACATTTTTCAGTGGGAGAAGTGTTCTAAGCCCCCAAAGCAGGCTTTGTCCGGCACATTCGTGTGCTGCTGGGGTTGCCTTCTGCTCCTCTCTGCTTTGTGTGCTGAGATGGAAGTTTTGCTCCAGGCAGTAGCTGTAAGAATGTCTCATGCCCAGGATTAGGATTTATTGTTCAGGCAGCATTTACTGCTGAAGAAGCCCTGACTGAGTAGCCAGTATGAGAAGTGCATCCTGCCCTTTCGAGAGTGCTGCACAGCAGGTGAGCTTCCCTCCTTGAGGAGATGTTCAAGAGATTGACTCAGAGTGGACACTTCCCCTGCCCCTAGAGCCTGTCTCGCTCTCACTGGCATGCTCAGCCTAGTGCTTGCTTTCCTGAGGCACTGAACTCTTGTTATGAGAGTTCTTTGCCCCGTGCAGGTACAGTGCCACACACCTGATGCAGTTTAGACTGGAGTCCGGATGCTGTCCTGTTCGTGCAGGCTTTTCAAGTTGTGCAGTTGGCCTTGGCCCTGGTTGGACTCTGTGTTTTGGAATAGTGCAGAGTTCCCAGCTGGGTACAGGAGTGCATGTTCTGAGAGCTGAGAGCTGACACCAGGAGGGTAGAAGTCTTCCTGGAACTTGAGCCTAGCATCACCTGATGGGTGATCCTAACTCTGGATTGACCCGTTCTGTCCAGCTTTGTTTTGGAGGAGGGTAGAAGAGGAGGTGGCTACTGAGGTCCACCCTTTCATTGTCATTGACAGGCTGAAGGAGTTGGGGCTTTTCAGCCTGGAGAAGAGAAGGCTTCAAGAAGACCTTATAGTAACCTTCCAGTATCTGAAGGGGGCTACAGGAGGGCTGGGGAGGGACTGTTCACAAGGTCTTGTAATGACAGGATGAGGGGGAATGGGTTCAAACTGGCAGAGGGGAGATTGAAACGGGATGTTGGGAGGAAGTTCTTCACAGTGAGGGTGGTGAGACACTGGCACAGGTTGCCCAGGGAGGTTGTGGAGCACAGAAGCACCCAATGTGATCAAAGATCACATTGGGTGCTTCTGTGCTCCACATCCTCCCTGGAGGTGTTCAAGGCCAGGCTGGATGAGGTCTTGAGTGACCTGATCTAGTGGGAGGTGTCCCTGCCTGTGGCACAGGGGGTTGGAACTGGATGATCTTTGAGGTTTCTTCCAACCTAAACCATTCTGTGATTCTATGTACAGAACACAGAAACAAAAGCACCTCCAACTACCTTAAAATTCTTCTGTGTCCTTTCAGGCCTCAGATTTATTGCAAGGAGTTAAAAGACTTTCCAAAGAGCTTCGTGTGCTGAATGTGTGGAGAACAGAAACTCCTTTAATTATGCAGGTTGACATTTAAGAGTTATAATAAACTTAAGCTTACAATGACACGGTGGAGCATGTACTCCTTTGGAGTGGTGGAAGCAAATGAGCACATGGAGGCAAGTTTTAGCAGGCATAGTGGATGTTAAGGTGCTGAACAAGTGAGAGCTAGTGAGTTGTTACAGCTGAACCATGTCAGGTTTTGTTGCTGCAGATTGGAGTGAGATTTGAAGTGGATGTACAGGGGGAATCAGGGGTAGATGAAAGAGAAAGCCCAGTTTAGGTTTTCTTCTTCCCCCCCATTTTTGTGGTGGTGAGACAGAGTCACCTTTTGTCAAAAGGCACAGAGTCAGTCGAGTCCAAGCAGAAGGTTCTTAATCAGAGCACCCAGGTAATGGCTAACATTATCCTTATGGAAATTCTTCATTTTATATACTCAAAGACTGAAATTTCACTTCAAAGTGAACAAAAGGGCACAAGGAGGAGAAAGAGATTTGGTATCTGTTCCCCTGTGGAGTTTTGCTGCATGACTGGTGTCAAGATAGCTGAGAGGGCACTGAGACCTCCTGAGTCCCTGGATGCCTGGCTGCTTTTTAGTGCCGTGACCGTTGGGAGGCAGAGAAGACCTTGCTGTGGAGGCACCTGGGAGTGCTACCTCCAGAGCTGGCAGCCACAGCAGCTGCAGGTGGATGCAGACGAAGAGGTGCAGGTGGCTGGTGGTGGAGCCTCCCATTAGGCTGCTGCGACCCTGCTGTCGTGGTACAAGGTCTGGAAACGTCCTGGTGGCATTGCCAGCAGAGTGTTCCCAGGCAGGGTCATAGCCCTGAGGCTGCGAGATGAGATAACAAACCCATTAACTGGGCAAGAGAGGTCTGTAATGAGAGGATACAATTCCTTCTGTCTGTAAGTGAAGCTTTTTTCTCTTGGTTTTAATTATAAAAAAGGAGGAGCATAATCTGAAGAGATCTGGACCAAGGTAGTTGTCCTGTTTTGTAGTTAAGAAGATGGATGTGGAGAAATTATGTAGAGCTGCATTTGATAAAAAGAGAGAGAAGTGATGTTCTTCCTCCTAGCTCCTCTGTGCTGCTCCAGTGTTCCTGTTCCTTCTGGGACAGGAACTGTTTCATCTGAGAGAAGTGTGAGGCAGTAGTGGATGGATGGAGTCAGGCCTGACTAAATGCCACAATCAGGCAGTTTCTGTTCCACCTTGTGCTAGACCGAGCAGAGTTCTTCATTCTTGCATGAAAGATGTGAATGTTACCTGTCACACAAAGTGGTTTCTGCTGCTGGTTCACTGGTTGGGTTTTTTCAATTACACCTTCTTTCCTTGGCATGTACAGTGGCATGAGTCTTCAGGAGAGATGAAGTTTCTGTGCTTCATGATCAGAAAAGCTGTAGTCAGTGTTGTCTGCTCATCCTAGGGTGTGTACTGTAGGTACTGGAGCACATACACTATGACAGTTCTAAACTTTATAGGGGTTATGAAATGCCCTGGGGACAGTGTGAGCTGAAATAGTGAGCACACTTATTTGCTCCAATGGACAAATGTTCTTTGAGCATTAATGGAATTTGCACTGTTTATGTCACTTGTGGGACATGTTGCACTTTGTAAGAGGAAGAGAGCTGTCATGTGGAGTAAGAGAGAATCAAGTTCTTAGTTTCAAGGCAGTTTTTAGTGTCTTTCTGCTTTCCAGCAAACAGAGTAGATTTCAAAAATGTATTTTGTCAGAAGCAAGGTGTGGTGAGGAAAATGAGATCAACAGAGAGCAGCAAGTGGGAAGGAGAAAGCTGCTCTGAAGAGGGAGGCTGTGCACGTCAGACAGCAGGGCAGAGCAGCAGTCAGGCTAGTGGCCAGGGCATGAAGGAGGTTTGAGGGAGCTTCCTTGACCTCTCTCCAGTCACTGCCAGCAAGGGCAGCTTGGATCAACTGGTTTCTAGTCTCAAAGTACAAACCACTGGGATTTCTTACGTTTAAAATTCAGGGTGGCTCATTTGAGTGTTCTATTCATTGCATAAAATATTTAGAGAATCAGTAATGAAAGAGCTTTCCTCAGCTGATGATTCTGTGCAGCTCTTCTAGGAGCGAGTCAGGTTTGTGTATACAGACATATTGCAGAGTCGCTGAGAATAAATGAAAATCTCCCTTTAAATAAAAGAGAGAAGCTGAAACGAAGCTGTTCTGCTTTAAGCATCCTAATGTGTTAGAGAGGAGTACAGCACTGCTTGGCTGGCTGCTGCTTTGGCAGCCGCTGTCTCTTCGCTGCATTTTTCATGTGGGTCCTTCCTTTGGTGTGGCTTTTTTTTTCCCCTTTGTATCTTACTCATCAGAATGTGAGGCAAAAGGCAGGCACTGCAACGCTCTGGTCTGGAGCAGCTAATGCTAGGCAGCTTTGCAAAGGGCACAGTCCTTGCCCAGACGCCGTGCCCCATGAAGGAAGAGGGGCCGGTGCGGCGCAGGTTCTCCTCGTCTGCAGGCATCTCCTCTGTCTTCTCCCCCCGCGCTGACGGGCGGAAGCTTGTCCGGAATGCTTCCTTCGGAGGATACAACGAATTCGCTCCCGCCTTGCCAGGTTGGTTCTTGCCTTATTTATCGCAATGGTCAGAAGAAAACAGAGCTTCTGCCTGACGCTTTCCAGGCGGGATGGAAGCGATGTGCTAAATCGGGCAGGATGTGGCTTGTGTGCGCTCGGGCAGCAGCTCCTGGCAGGGGCAGGGGTAGCAATTCGGCAGGCATGCAAGGTAGCTGCACAGCAAACCTCTCTCTGGCTGCAATATTGGGTTTGGTCCTCTGGGCTTTTGTTGCTGAAGTTCTGTAAGGTGGTTTATGAGTGCCTTCCTCCCTTGTACCTTAGGCTCCCCGTGCAGACAAAGGGCTTGCTTTAAAATCCGAGGGCACGGCAGCAGGTTTCCTTTGGCTGCAGCTGCTGAGGAGTCTGCATGCTCAGTGTCGGTGGCTCTACAGAAAGACAGGGCAGGATGAGTTAAGGCTAAGAGCACAGCCTTGCTAAGCTCTGCAGTGAAAGGTTTTCAAGACATTAAACATCAGAAAGGGCTTGAACCTCGTCTTGCTCATAATCCTTGTCCCCTGAAAATCAGTGCTGGAACACTGACATTAATTTCTGGAGGTTAATCGTCCATAGTGTGTGCTTCTGGTACAGGTACCTGAGTGTCAGCAGTTTACATCGGGAAGCTGCTGGCTGAGAGCATGTTACAAGGTGACCTGTTCCTGAAAGGGGCCACTGTAGCCCTGGCACATTCTTCACGGCATTACTCGGGGGCTGTGACTTGTGCCTGCACACCTACGCTCTGCCTTGCCTAGCCCCAGGGGGCCACAAGATGTTTTTCAAGTAAAAGAGCTTTCACACTGTGCCTGTGTGCCTTCTGCAGAATGGCTCCCTGGGTTGGTAAGTCCTAGCTCTTGACACCACGGAGTTGGGGAGCAGAGGAGAGGTGATGTTGCAGGCTGGTGGTTAGGGAGATCTCCTGCCTCACTAGCTGGACCTGGCTTGCAGAATTGTTGGAGCATTATGGTCAGCCTCGGACAGGTGGGGTCAGTTGCTTGGGACACCCAAGTGCTACTAAACTTGATCTTTTGCCCCGAAGCATTTCCTTTCACTCTGTTTCACAGCATGATGATTAGCCTGCTACCAAGAATGTACCACTGAGATTTATCCAAGCTGCTGAGAAAGTAAAGACCTCACAGCCTGAAAGCACAGAGTTGGCAACTAGACAGATCCTCCTTCTCTTAAATGCCTGTAGGCTGGGAATTACTGAAACAAGGAAGGATTAATTTCATATTTGCCTTCTTCCTGTATAGAATTCTACATTGAAGCTGTTTGCTGTCCGTAAGTGGACAGTGAGTGACTTCTTCATGTGCACAACAAGTGCAAACCAGTTTTTAATAAAAAATACAGTGTAAAATTATAACTAAAAATGTTCCAGCTGGAGGGTGTAGTCTCCCAGTTTGAGTTGAGAAGGGAGTAGTTGTTGCCTGTCTAGAACATGCTCATGGATAGTTACAGCAAGGAGAATTTGTGGTGGTTCTATGCTGTTTGCAGTAGGAAACATGACTGTGGTGAAACACATCAAAGGCCTTTGCTTGCTTTTGGCATTACTTCTGCTTCTAAATCCATGGAGGAGTCTGAATTAGGTAACAAGATATTTTCTTCAGCCTGGTTGTCAGAGAGCTTCTGAAAACTAGGCAAAAGGGCTGTTGGCTCCTGTCTTCAGTTCCTTGCAAAGAGTCCTCCTGGTGTTCTACCTTGCTGTTCAGATGACAGCAGCAGGCTAGCTCCTGGCTCTAGCAGAAGCCTGTGTCCAGCTTTGTGTTTTCTGCTTCACCATGTGCACCATGTGCACACCAGTTATCAGCTCAGCCTGTTCCTTGCCTTTCATTTGGAAGCCAGGAATATTGTTGCTGGGCTTCCTATTTGTGATCCTTTCATGCATTGCAGTGCTTTTTTTTTTTTTTTTCCTTTTTTTCTTTTTTCCCTGGGGTTTCTTTTGTTTGAAATAAAAAAGCCTGCAGTGGATGGTAATTATTTCTCCTGGGTAAAATAGATCTGACATTAAAAAGTAACATGTTTTTCCTAATGTGTTTTTCTCAGGTACTCTTAATTGCAGATGGTATTTGTGGGGAGGTACAAAAGCAGTACTTGGGCTGTAGGAGGTGTTAGGTGGTTGGTTTTTTGCCTTCCCTCAGGGTTGATTGAAGGGACAGATTGCGGGTGTCATGCTGAGGAATTGCATCTCTCTTGTGGCTCACAGCTGAAGCCCCTTCACTGAACAATCCTGCTTTAAAATGTGCCCTACCACAGATTCTAACCTAGAGGTTCTGTGACAATACACTTACAAGGTATAGACTTCTCATTTTTTGTTGAGGATGATGTTTTGGTATTGACTGTGTGTCCCAGCTTCGTCTCTGAGGCAGCACTCTTTGATTTGGTCTAATTGATGTGTAGAGTGTGTAGGGTTCTGGGTGTGCAGTTCCACAGCCTGCAGCTGTCAGGCTCCTGCATGCAGCCCAAAGCTCAGAGACTCCTACCTGTTGGTTGTGGATGAGCATGCCCAGTGCTCACAGTAGGAAGGTACTAATGGGCAGCTTGGGCTTCAAAAGTCACTGAGGCTTCACTGGGGCTGCACTGGGGCTGGGATCAGCCTTCAGAGCCCATGAGGACTGTGATGTTAAAGTGGCTGAGGGAGCTGGGGGTGTGCAGCCTGCAGAAGAGGAGGCTCAGGGCAGAGCTCATTGCTCTCTGCAGCTCCCTGCAGGGAGGTTGTGGCCAGCTGGGCTTGGGCTCTGCTGCCAGGCAGCCAGGGCCAGAAGGAGGGGACAGAGGCTGAAGCTGTGGCAGGGCAGGTTGAGGCTGGGTGTTAGGCAGAAGTTCTTCCCAGCAAGAGTGATTGGCATTGGAATGGGCTGCCCAGGGAGGTGGTGGAGTCCCCATCCCTGGAGGTGTTTGAGAGGAGGCTGCAGGAGGCACTTGGTGCCATGGAGTAGTTAATGAGAAGGGTTAGGTGATAGGTTGGACTGGATGATCCTAGAGGTCTTTTCCAAGCTGGTTCACTCTGTGGTTCTGTAATTGTGTGACAGGGAATGGTACACTGGAGAAAGCCTCCTAAGACTTGGTGTTGCTGTAAACACAGATGCTGATGTGCAGGGCTGCTTTGGAGGCTGCAGCACTGGAGCTGGTGTTTGAATTAAATCTGTAACTTTAAAATCCTGAGAGGTCTGAAGGCTGCTTCAAACAGCACTTCCATGCCGGCTCCTAACTGCCAAGATTATTTTTAGGCTTTTAGGTAGAAAATGATGCACAAGTTCTGATAGAGAGGAAGTTACAGAAAGGAACAGCATCTGCAGCACCTGGGCTCCTATGCTGTGAAATGTGAGCTCAGGTTATCCTGCTGAAGAGTTCCTCATTGAATTACAGGATGGAAAACTGCAAGCAAGCTAAAATACAAACCCCCAGACCACTGCTGATAAACACTGAAATACTTGAGACACATTCCTTTAATTAGACTCTGCCTCTCCTGCCCTGGCAGTCTCTGGGCCAGACACTGAATCAATGACTTCTTGTGCTGCAATTTTTGGTACCTCTGGGGTGAAGAAAACTGCAAAAAAAAGAAGCAGTAACACAAAGCATCATTTAGAGGCATGGCTTTGATGTTGTCTGTGTCAGAAATCCATGGGGAAATTCCTTCTTCCTGACTGGTAGCTGGAAGAGAGCAAACAGTATTTGTTATTGTTGATCCTGTGAATGTAGCTGTGGTGGTGTTGCTTTGACCATGCATTTCCACAGCACAGTGTGTGCCACCCTCAGCTTGGACCCATGGGTAGCTCCTTGGGACCTTCCAGTGCAGATTTCCCTGCAGGCATTAGCATCAAACTGTGCTTGGTAGAAGTAAAACTGCTTACAGTACTGAGCTCTCCTCCACCTCACCAGAGGCCTCCCTTGCAGGCATCCTTGGAGTGGATGAGTGTGTCTGGATCAGCTGCTGCAAGATGATTTATTTTCTCCCTGTCTGAAAAAAATGTATGTTGAGAAAACCCTTCAGTATTCCAAGTGAGCTTATTCCTTCTACAGAGAGGGAGCTTGCAAGTGGGATGGTGCGGGATGTGAAACTCAGCCAGTGGACCCAAATGGAGCAGTGCATCTGCTTCTTGCAGCACACTGCCTTGGGTTCATGGCAGACCTCTCAGGCAGCCCTCGGCTGTGCACATAAGGAAGGGAAGGGTGAGTCTGGTGGCATGGTTACGAAACCACAAGCACTCCTCACAGGCTGGAGACACTGGGGCAATGAGGTGAAATCCCTGGAAACATGACTGAACCGTGGTCCTCTGCAGGAATCTCTGCAAAACTTAGTATGTAGTATGCTGAACACAGCTCCCAGGTTTGTGTGTCTCCAAAAAAAGACAAAACCCAAAACTCTGATTACCAGGACAAAGATAAGAGGACTCTCAGACTTCCCTGCAACCTGAAGACCAACTTTCTTTCTCTGTAACTAAGTGAAGCTTCCCAAGAGGGATGTGTGTGATAGATTAATCATTTCTGACTTACAGTTTCTGGGTGTGGAAAGTTGTGGAAGTGTCTGAGGGGGGCTACAGGAGGGCTGGGGAGGGACTGTTCACAAGGTCTTGTAATGACAGGACGAGGGGGAATGGGTTCAAATTGGCAGAGGGGAGATTTGAACAGGATGTTAGGAGGATGGGTGAGGGTGGTGAGACACTGGCACAGGTTGCCCAGGGAGGTTGTGGCTGCTCCCTCCCTGCAGGTGTTTAAGGCCAGGCTGGATGAGGTCTTGAGCGACCTGATCTAGTGGGAGGTGTCCCTGCCAGTGGCACAGGAACTGGATGATCTTTAAGGTCTCTTCCAACCTAAACCATTCTATGATTCTATGAAGACACTTTTTTTTTTTTTTTTTTTCCCATGAAGAAGGTAAAAAATAATCCTACTGTGAGCAAACTGTGCAGTGCTGCCACAAGGAGTTACTCACAGTTCTTTGACACATGCTCCCCTGAAGAAGGTTAGACCAAACTGTCTCTGGTAAATCCTCTCAGTTTAGAGACCTGAGTACCAATTTCTATTGCTCAGAATACATTCAGAGGGAAGCTCAGAGGAGCTTTTGGTGTCCATTTGTGCAGTTGACCTGCTGATGTAGGGCCCTCTGCTGGGTACCACTGTGGGAACCACCTGAATTGTTTCTGGTATTCATCTATGACTTCCTATTTTCCCACATACTCACCTCTAAATGCATGGCACAGTTTGCTTTGTCACTGCTTCTAAACCCTGTGGGCCACCATCAGCCTTTTCAAATCCAGTGGAAGGCTGAGCTGTAGACAGAGTAGATTGCCCTGAAGAGGATGCTTGTTTCTCAGTGTGTGTTCTGTAGCACAGCAGCTGCACATCACACCTGTGCCAGTTGTGCCCCCCCCTTTCTGTTGTCACATCTTTACTGGCTGTAGCCTTTGCCTCCCTTTGCTTTTGGGACATGGAGGAAGTGTGGGGATTGTGCTGTGAGGCACTCACAGATGATGTGAGGGATTCGATGCTCCTTAATAGAAACCTCATAGACACACTTGTGCAGTGGGAAGGTGACAGCAGAAACTAAAGGCTAGCACCAGCAACCTTTTCCATCTTCTGGCTGAAAGCCTGACTGGTGATCTTCAGCCCTGGGTTAGCCTTGCTTTGGTGTAGGTGGTGTTTAGCAATTCTTTCCAGCTGCAGAAGAGGACAGACCAAGAACAGTGCTCTGCTCAGCACAGGCCTGCATGTAGATGAGGGACAGTGAGAAGAGGACAGAAGTTCATGCACTGCACTTGCAATTCATCAGGTGAAGTTTACACAGAACATTTACAATTCATCAGGTTACTGGATCGGTGGCAGCACTATCCAAATGTGCTGGACTGCTCTGAGTGAGCACTGCATTCACTTGCACTGTAGTAGCTGCTCTGGCTTCAACTGGTGTGGTATGCATGTGTTGATGGAAACCCAGTTTGCATTTCTTGATGCTGAACACAGCTTTTTGTGTGTCTCCAAATCATTTGCAGCAGTGCTGTCTTCTCTTTAAGGTTTTGACAAAGGGAAGGAGGATGTGTCGCAGAGTAAAGAGGATTCAGCACACTCAATGTCCAAAAGCAAGGTAAGGAAAACGACTCCCCCACCTCTCTTAAAATGCTGCTGACTGCAAATGCATTCAGCTCTTGTCCTGGGTGATCTGGAGAACTGCTCTTCAGATTCAGATAAAGATTAAAGGGATTTTCCTAGCAGAGTTCTCAGCATGACATCACTTGGAGATCTGCAGCACAAATTAGTGAAGAGGAAACCTGAAGCCTTCTCACTGTCATCTTGGGGTGGGATCTTGGCTCACCAAATGTAGCAGTGGATGGACACCAGCTCTTGCTGTGAATCTCTGAAGCTGTAGTTGAAGATGCTGCTCAGTGAGGTGTGGCAAATCTCATAAGAAAGTTAAGGAAGCTGTAATTAAAGGTTTCAATTAAGAGAGCAAAGCAGACAAGTGAAATCCAATGGTCACTCCGTGGCAGGGGCATCTGTACCTCATTTCCCTGAGCCTGTGAGAGTCCAGAGGAAAGCATGCTCAGCAGAACATGCAACTAGGTGTAATTGCTCTGCATGTTGGTGCTTTTTGTGGTCTTGGTGGTAGAAAGGGAAAAGGCAGGAGCCAGGCAAATTTGTAATCACCACTGTGCAGTCCCAAGATAGAAGAGGCTCACTCAGATGCAGTGAAAACTCAGGACATCTGAAGTGGAGTTGGGAGATGGACCCTGCAGTCACCAAAATCAAAGCACCTTGAAGTGGGCAGGATTGAAAAAGGAAGAGAACATTCGCTACCTGAGCATCCACAAAGGCTCTTTTTATGTAGCCATCCAAAGTGTTTTCTCTCCGGAGTTCTTTTGTTCTGGTTGCAGTTATTTACTGGAGGAGTCTGCGGTAGCATTCTTCAGAACAAAGTTGTGATGCTGAAACAGTAACCACCTGAGAGGTTTGTGTAAAAAGAGCAACCTTCTGCCACTGCCTCTTCTGAACTTGCAGCTGGCAGTTACACAGTGTCAGCTGTAGGATGTTGTTTAGGCCACCCTGGTGCAGCCCTGCTTGCATGTTGACCTGTTGTGACTCGTGAAGTGCATGAACGTTTTGGTCAGCAGCAGCAGTGTCTGGCATGTCACACACTGAATTTCTTTAATCTGGTGATTTTCATCTATTTAGAATGCAGAATTTCAGAAAAGCTGTTTTCAGTTTGGTATCTCATAAACCAGAAGTCTTTCCCTTCAACACATTAAAGATTAAAGAAGCAAAGACTGCCTTTTGCAGAGGGCATCTGGTCACTGAAAGAGGTAGCCAAGATAATTTGGGTTTCTTCCTTGGGCATTGCTACAGGATAAAGTTTTAAAGGCTTCACATGGGCCAGCTATGTGACTTTAAATGACCTTTTGTTTTCTCTCTGCTACTGTCCACTGCTTCCTACAGAGCCAGATGTCAGGACACAGTAGGCTTGGGCTGCTCTACAGGGGAAGGAGAGGAGCTGAGCTTGAACACAGCAAGTCCCGAGGGTTTATAGGGGAGATGCCTGCAGCTCTTTGCACAGCACTACTGCAAGGTTAGCACTGCAGAGCTGTCTCCAGAGCTAGCCCTGGGCACAGGCACTCCTCACAGAACAACTGATTGCACTTTCAGGTCTTGACATATCTTGCAGTGCTATTAGGTGTGTCAGGGCCTTAAAGAGAAACATTAAAGAGAGTCAAAGGAATCATTTGATAGCCTCATAGATTCTGTGATGCTGTGGAATTAAAGTGACTTGAAGACTCCAGCAGCATGTTGCTGTTTAACCAGTGCCATCAGAATGGCAGTGGGGTGAGCAGGTTGGGTGCTGCAGCTGATGCTGTGCTTTTGTGTCCAGCTAAGCATTTCAAGCTGTTGGTGTCTTACATCTGCCCTGAAATCACAAAACCTTGCATCTTTCAGCTCTACTGCAGCCTGGAGCTTTACTTGTCAGGGAGATCAAGGAAGCCTACTTTTTGCCATCCAGACTGCTTCTGATAAAAGTATTTCTGTTGGTCTGGAAACCTCAAAATGATTTATGATTTGCAAATCAAGTTAATACTGCCTCTCTTAACTTGGATTTATCTAAGACTCTGTTAATAATTTATCTTTGAGTGCTCAGTTTGGTTTATTCTCTTTGTTTTTGTTGGTTCTTGTTTTTTCAGGATCTTGAGTCTTTGTGCTCTTTGTCATTACTTCTGTTTGTGTCTCTCTGCTGTCAAAAATGAGAGCAGTATTCCTGCTTCTCCTAAGACATATTTTCCTTTCTTCTGTACATTTGCAATTATTCCATCTGGGGCTTGATATTATTTGTGGTTCCATTACAACCAGCAAATCACTTCAGGCTAACAGGAGTCTGTCAGGTTGTAGAAAGAAGGGTTGCTACATCGCCTCTGATTAGAAATGGAAAAGCAGTAGTGAGGCTTGCTCGGCGTTCAAGATACCTCACTGGCAGCTGCAGTAGGTTCTCTTGAAATGTTTTTGTCTGTTAACTTTCAATCTCGTGCAGGCTGTGTGGATGTAACACTGAGAAAGCCACAAGCTTGAGAGTCTGTGGATCACTGACCTGGCTGATGAGCCATTGGACAGGTGAATATGGACCTTTCAGTGTCCTGTTAGTGAGCTTTAGAATTGAGATGCTGAGAAATTGAGGGTTTGTAACCTGTGATACAGGTTTGGAGCTTCAGTCTGCAAGACCTTTCAATTGCATTAGCTTTCTGTTAGTGAGAAACTAGAATATTGATGAATGTTTTGCTTAAGTGGCTCCATTAAAGCTTGCCTCATGAGTTCATTACCTCTTCTTGTGTGACAGTGATAAGCATTTTCCCCTCTTCTGTCATTACACTTACAGTACTGTATTTCCTTAACCTTCTGGACACAAGAATTCAGTTTCAACTTGTGTACTCGTCTTAAAGCTAAATTTTGAGTGTTAAAAAATGTATCTTTAGTACAAAATGAAGAGATTTCCTTCATTTTCTAAGATGGATATGGGAGTTAGAATCTAAGTTGGAGATAAAATTACTCTTTGCCAGTTACTGCAGAAATCTTTTTGATACTATCTAAGCAGACTCCTGTGCAGTCTTAGTTGTGAATTCAAGGAGTCAAAGTAGGATGAAGGTTCAGTTGCTTCATTCTGCTTTTAAATCTTTCTTTGCTGTGGCTTGAGTGTTGAGACCAGGAGTGCTGACTGGTTGCAGTGAGTGTTCTCAGAGCCTGCATATTCTTGGCTGTCATATTATAGAATCCTGGACTAGAAATTCATTGATCAGCCTCTGCAGTACAGCCTGGGGTGTGAAATGCTGAGCATAAACTGCCCTTGGATTTATGCAGCTCAGAAGGTTACACAGAGCTTTTTTTTCTGTTTTCTTCCGTGTTTTTCCTTTGACTAGGCAAGAATTTTGGCTCCATCAGACTTATATTTCAGTGCAGGAAGAAACTCTTTGTAATTTATCTGGAGTTTGTTGTGTGTCATGGATCAGTGTTCTCTGAAATGCAGTAGGAGTGACATAACTGTGATAGAATCACCTTGGGGAGTTCTTCTTTTTTCCCTTCTCTCCCCCCACTCCCCCTTCTCTTTTATTTTCATTGTTCAAGACTCTCCTATCCCAGACTTGGTGAATCTAGCTGCCTTTCGACTAGTGGGCAATACATGCCAAAGAGTAAACTTTGACCCTCCCAAGGTGTGGGAAGAGGCAGGAGGGAGCAGTCATGTGCTGCTGAGGCAGCATGTTGTCCTGCCGTGAACAAGGACTTGAGTTTCATGAGCAAACCTGGGGCTTGCTGCCTTCCCTGACGCCTGTGAGCTTCTGGAAGGTGATTTGCAGAGTAACAGAGCGTGGGGCTGGGGAGGAAGGAGCAGGACGAGTGCCGTTAGTGGTCAGTCTCACTCTGATTTAGAGAGCACTGAATGCCAGGTTGAAGAAGCTTCATGGGTCAGGGGGTAAGTGCCTCTGCAGCAGTCCCTTGGGAGGGGCTGTCGAGTGGTGAATGAAGATGCTGGGATTCATGCACCATGGAGCAGCTCCTGTGTTCAGCCACCAGGATTCTCCTACAGTAGTGCTGCACTCACCCAGACTGCGGCGTGCTAAGGAACAGGCTACATGGGCTAAGTATTTACCTTAAGTAGCTCAGCTGCTTCTGGAGGAACTTCTGACTGCTTTCATGTGAAAAACCCTGATGAGAAGTCACCACAGAGAGGTGGTGGACAGCTCTTGTTACAAGTTGTGCTTGGTGTTTGTGGTTTTCTGAAACACCTTCCACAGCTCCTCCAACAGCATCACATCTTCAGCTCTGTCACTCTCACTGACTTACAAAATGTTTTGTGAATTTCAGTCTGAATCCAAGCTCTTCAATGGCTCCGAGAAGGACATCTCTCTGTCTTCAAGCAAACTTACGAAAAAGGAATCTCTCAAGGTGAATTAATTCCCAAGTGACTCCTCAGGGACCATGAGTGCATTCAGGTGCTGTTGCCCTGTTTTGTGGCGAGCAGGCAAGAGTGTCAAGCAGTGATGAGACCTGTGCAGCAGTTCACTATTTTGAGAAGCTGTGGTGGTGATTCTCTTCAAATCTTACTGTACTGTCACTTGAGTGTGGACTTCTGTAGTGCAGTCTTTAAGGTGACAGGGGACTATAGGATAGTTCACGCTGGCAGGGAGCTCAAGACATGCACATGAAGAGCTGAACTGCCGAAGGCACAATTCACATGCAGTCCCTGTGGGGTTTCTGCTGCCTTCCTTCCTCGCCTTGTATCAAGGCCAAACTCTGCTGTTTGGCAGGTATCGTGTCAGGAGAAACACTGAATTATCTGCCTCTGAGAGAAAAACATTGCTGCAGTAATCCACTTATGAAGACTGCTGATCAGATCATGTACCTATAAATCTCAATCTAGCCCAAATTTGATTCTGTACTTTGTGCCAGGAAAGGAAGCGGGGGAGGGGCACTTCTTTGGTTGACTTGTTGCCCCCTGTGATTGGAACAAGAGTTTCAGAGTCCTTATTCTTAAAAGTGAATTGCAGAAGAATCTGAAACAGGTTACAGCATAGCTGCTCTTGCAACAGAGCTTGGAATAGTTGTGCACACCTTGAAGTCAAACACTGTGTTTCAAAGCTGCTCCTCTGTGCCCCTATTGCAGATGGAGTTCAGCAGCTTTTCTCCTTGGCTGGTAGTGATGGGTGGCTTTTGTGCTCTGATGACTAACTTACGGCTATGACATTGTAAATATTTTTATTATTTACAGGTTCAAAAGAAAAATTACAGAGAAGAAAAGAAGAGAGCTACGAAAGAATTGCTTAGCACCATCACAGACCCATCAGTTATTGTCATGGCTGACTGGCTCAAGGTCAGAATCCAAGTCTGAAACCTGAGTTGAAGACCTAGCAGCTGCTTGCTGCTTTCTGACCAGAGCTGAAAAAGTTCAATCTTTCACTTGCTGTTAATGTTTGCACAGCAGCCACTGATTGCATCCCAGGCTCTCTGTGCTCTGTGCTAGGGGAATGAGAGAGGAACCCAGCTCCCACTTAACTGCAGTCACCACAGTCACATCCCTCTTGTGTGCAGAGCCATTAGCTTCAGATCTGCCTTTACAACTCTGGTTTTGTCCTTTTTATTTTACACTTGGAATTGAGGCTCTGTTATGCCCATAGCAGTAGTGGGAATGGTTCAGATTTCTCTGTGTGTTTCTGTTAACTCTCCTTTCCTCTCTTAAGAACTAACTGTCCTCTATCTAATACTGGTACAAGAGGTGAGGAATTAATTTCTCAAAGCTAGCCTTTGGTGTCATCAGTAGTAGTGCAGTCCATGTATTTGTCTGATTGCTTGGAAATGGTACAAGAGAAGAGATTGGTTGCCCCTTTTTCTGGTTGGCTCCAAGCAATAGCTTGTCTGGAAAAAAGTTCCACCAGTTTTTGCAAAAGTCCATGTGAGCAGGCTCAAACCTTGCTGCAAAGGCACACTGCATTCAGTCCTGCAGACACAGGAGTGACTCAAGCCCAGAGGTGACACAGCTGATGCAAGCAGGCTCATCAGATGTGCAAATTCAGGGACTTGAAAGGATCTTGCATTTCCCTGCCAGGTTGAACCTAACAGCTGCCAGAAGAGGTTTTGTTTAAGAAATCCTAATATCCCTCAGTTATTTTTGTGATTATGGTATTTTTGTTGTCAGATGTTTACCCATTTTCAAAGGAGCTCTGTTTCCAAAGTTTATCCTGTCTTCATTTTAGGCTAGTGACAAAATACATCCCAGACAGGAGAATGTATGAAGGTTTCTGAGGAATCCTAACACTCCTCATGTCTGGACTTGTGTGTAGCCATTTGTAGTATTTATCAAGAAAGTATTTATCATGAAAAAAACAGAAGAGTGAGCATTGAAATCGTGCCTTTGTCTTGTCTTTGCTAAACCTGGATCAACTTTTGATAGACCCGATAAACTTTGCTTGAAGAGAAAACTAATAAACAGTTTTAATTTTAGGGGGGATGGTTTTGATATTGGCTTCACAGAGATATAACTGCAACTCTTTGTCTTCCAGATTCGTGGTACCTTAAAAAGCTGGACCAAACTGTGGTGTGTGCTGAAACCAGGAGTGTTGCTTCTTTACAAAACTCCCAAAAACGGCCAGTGGGTAGGAACTGTGCTGCTGAACGCTTGTGAACTCATTGAGAGGCCTTCTAAAAAAGATGGCTTTTGTTTCAAACTTTTCCATCCTTTGGAACAGTCCATATGGGCTATCAAGGTTAGTGGTAGCATATGTGGTTCTTAACAGATGGCTGGCATCAGCCAGCTGTAAGTAAAGACAACCTTAATAAAGAGCTGAACTGTGTTTTCTGTTACAACCGTGATGATTTGTTTATCCTGGGCCTTCAGCACCTTGTCCTCTGCAGCCTGGGTTGTGCTGCTCTGTGTACTGCAGTAGCTCCAGAAGTGTAGGCTGCAGAGGTTAATGCCAGCACTGGCAGTGATGTAAGTCAAAGCAGTGGATGTGCAATGTTGCGTTCTGCATCGCTCCAATCTAATACACTAAGAAGTGATTTACCAAAATTAAAGATGTGCTAATAAATGGGAGTTGGCTTCCAGCTCTGTATTTATGTGGTAAAATATCAGCCTGGTTCACCTGGCTTGCAAGAACAGAAATTCCTTCTGTAGCAATAGCAACTTGTCAGTCAGTTGTATTCCTTCCTTCACTATGGCCTCAGGAAGTCAACTGTTTTATTTTGGTTGTGATGTCTGTTTGCTTTGCCATAGCTGTTAGCTGTAAGTGAAAACACAGTGAAGGTTTATTTCAGGTTCTCCTGAGAATCCTTAATGTTTGCTGGTACTCACTGTTCACTGAACAAATGATTGTAGTCCTTGTTTTGTGTTTGCACACGGAGAGGGTGTGCAGAAGCACAGCAGAAGCGAAGGTGATTACGTCCCGAGGCAGCACTTTGCTTCAGATGGAACTTTGGTGCCATATTAGGGCCCTTGCCATAATTACTGATTCTGCAACATACAGATAGCTGCAGATGGTTGGATGAGCTGTAAATGGGTACAGATGCACTGTCCCACCTGAGGAATGTGCTTCCTTATCTCAGCTGGGAAGTCAGCATAATTCCTGCTGCTCAGTGCTGCTCATTGTCAACATTGTCTAAACTTACCCAGCTTAGATCAGCTCTTTTGCAGTTGGGTTTGGATTGTTTCACTGTAGTGTTGCTTAGGAGCACTCCATGAAGTAGTGGTGGTCTCTCATTTGTGGAGCCCAAGCCTCCTGGCCTGTGTCCAAGCTGTGGGGCTTGGCATTAATGTGCTTTAATTATTTGTGGTGGTGTGTACATACATTGCAAAGTGGTGGCCTGTCTGCAGGAGATCACAAATCAGTCTTATATTTCTTTATGGCTTGGCAATGAGAAATGGATCTGTTTGTTTTTTTAACTAGATATTTAGAATTTAGAGGACATACCCCACCAGATTTTTACTTTTTTAAGGTAGGTCAAATTTTGAACCTGAGCAAGTTGATATTGTCCATTTTAAGTGTGCTGAGAGCTGGAGTGGCATTTGTTCATTTTGGTATGGCTACTTGCAGTTGACAATTCCTGGACTGAGTTAGGTGAAAGGCCTTGAACTTTGGAACCTTCTTCTGCCCTGTTTGTGCTAGCTACAGATTCACGACCATGAGGCAAACTTCCATAAACATAACAGCAATTGACTGATTTACAGAGTGGATTTATCAGGCTGAGTTGGGAATCCAAAGCAAAATGAACTTTGTCAGTGCAGGAAGGTGACATTGCCAGAAACACCCAGGTGTAAACCCTGCAGGGTGTGCCTGCTTATCAGTGTCTGTTGCTTCCTCTGGATGTTCATGGCATCTGAGTTTATTGGCAAGAATATTCCATGGGAAGTAACCTGACCAGGGTTTTAGAATCACTTCCCCACTCCCTTGTATTGGAACTGAGACACTGCAAATCAAAGCACCTAAAAATTGGGACCCAAGGTCTCTCTTGCACAGAACACTGACATACTGAAAATTGATTTTGAAACCATGAGTGATATCAAAGATGACTGTCCAGAGCTTCTGGAACAGTGATCAGTTAGAGGAAATCAAGATCTGCAAGCACTCAATCCAAAATACTGAAGTGTTTGCTGCAGGTTGTTAATTTGGATTTACTCAACATATTGTCAGAGCACCTAGGGGAGGAGAGCTCTCTTGCAGTAAAACAATGACCCAAGGGCAAAGCCCCACTCCATCTCTAACTCATGGCTGTTTGGGACAGAGTAAGTAGCAGCCCCTGCATGCTCACAGAACTGCCCTGAGTGGGAGATCTTGACTGGGAGAGGCCTCTCCTTAGACCACATCCTGTGACCTGAGAGTCTGAGAATTTAAACTAGAATAGAATAGAATAGAATAGAAAAGAATAAACCAGGTTGTAAGAGACCTCCAAGAGCATCCAGCCCAACCTTGTCTGCCTTGTGCAGTGCTGGTGCACCCGTGGTGCCCCATTGCCCTCTGTGCAGCATCCCTCTCACCCTCACTTGGTACTGCACTGTGCCTTGATGCTGTCTCCTGCCCGGGATGCTGGTGGAATGAAGCCTCTACCCTGCCTGTTCCCCCACAGAACAAGGAGTGCTGATGCATGGGGTTGTCCCTCAGGGCTTTCAGGAGTGACCTGTTGGTTACTCAGGACCTCCTAACGCTTCGGGTGCTGCTGCAGCACAGGTGTTGGGCAGGCACAGCTTGCTGCTGGCTTGGAAGGGGACAGGTCTCGCATCTTGTTGCTAACATCCAAGTTGTTGTTACTCCATGTGGATTCCCTGGGAGTTTCTGAGCATCATTTATGCCAGCACCAGCTCGACTGCATTGGTATTTCAGTGCCACCAAGACTCCTGGTTACCTGCCTCACCCTCAGAAACGTCCTGGCTGTTTCATTTGCTTGCTTCTCTGCCTTTACCTGCTTTTGCTCAAAACTTCTGCTGGCTTTCCAGTTCCCCCTTCTAAGCCTTGTACTGACTTCTCATTAGATTTCTCTGTGCAAAATCAGTCCAGCCCAGAAAATGCTAACTCATCAGTTAGGCAGGATTAACCCAGCTTGCAGCAGCAGCTTCCAGTATGTTTATCACAGCCCTCTTTGCCTGGCACTTCTCTTAAAATTTCCATAACTATACAATTTTTTTTTTGAGGGGGCTTTAAAAATGGTTGTTTAGCATTTTATTCCAAAAATTAAGCTTGACAGAAACCAAAAGGTCTTTTGGATTTTTTTTTTTTAATTTGGAATGTGAAGAACTTCATAATGAGAAATGTAACTGGTGTTTGACATCCTCTGCCTGCTGTTTGGCTGAGCGTGCTGCAGCAGTGCCCTGCTGATACCCTTTATAGAGAGACTCAAGCATCTAAAGGCTTCTCATGGACATGGGCATCATCTTGGTTTTTTTTTTCTTATTTAAATATATGGAGTGACACAGTGGATAGGTGGAGAGGATGAAGGAGGAGAAGGAATGGAGAGGGTGCATGGGTTTGTGTAGCAGTGTGCACTGTTTGGGTATGAGCAGTTATTTCCATGTTATTTAAACAGCAATTGGCTCATCTGTCTCCTGAAGACAGGCGAAAATTGTGCAGTTCTGGAGCTCAGGATGCTGCAAAGACACCAAATAAGGTGTCTGTGTAAAAGAGGCATGAAGTGTATCACTGAAGGAGCCCTCCTGCTCTCTGCAAGGGTTTGCTTGCCCTAGTGTCTGCTCCGTGAGCTGTAGCATTCTTGTGGAAGTTGAAGGGAACCTTTGCTCTGAGCAAGGACTAATGGGACTGGAAGGGGAAGAGCCAGATGGAAGCGTAGGGTCTTCTGCTGGACAGCATTTGTTGTAAATCAACTCTCTTAAACCACCCCACAGACCTCTTTTGTTTTGCCTGCTCTCAGTCTTACCTCATGGGCTGGAATAGTGAGATGAAGAGGAGTAGCTTGTCCCTTGTGACCGTTCTGCACCAGACAGTGAGGATGACTTCTCCATGGCATTCTTCTTGATGCTTTTGTCATCTTGCTATAAGTAGCATCAGCAGAGCATTTGCAAGTGTCTGTGCCAAATCTGATTTACAGACAAAACACCACCCAAAATCATTTGAATCCCAAAGACCATTCTCTTTAGAGTGGGGTTGGGAGCTATACTCAGAGCAGTCTTTGCAGAGGACCTTCAGTAAAAGAGGGCTGTCCACCTCTCCATTCATGTCTTCATTAGATGTTGCTGAGTGACAGTGAATAGCCCTGCAGTGTGTCATCTTGTAACTACACTGACTGAGAAACTGCAGGACTGGACCAAATGTCTGAGGCTGTTGTTCTTTTGTGTGTTTGAAGGGTCCCAAGGGCGAAGCAGTTGGCTCTATAACTCAGCCATTGCCCAGCAGTTACCTGATCATTCGAGCTGCTTCAGAATCAGATGGTAAGTAGATATCTCTCTCTCTTCTGCACTAGCTGCAACTATTTATTTGGGGTTACTTCAGTGATGTTACCATGTCTGTGATAGCACTGTGGTGACAGTTTCATTGCTGTTAGGGTCGCCCAGTTGTCTTGGCACTAGTAGCTTTTCATGGCTATTACAGGAAAATTTCAGCTGGAAGAAGCTGTCGCTGAACTCCTTCAAGCTGCATTGCATTGGCTGGGTAGGGAGGGAGGAAAGGATCATTTCAGATTTCCCTGTATTAACGTGTGTCAAAATACTCAAGTTAGTTCCTTTCTGAAGTGCTATCGTGGGCATCATTTCCAGTGAAACAATTGTGTTGCACAGAGCACAGAGGTCTGGCAGTAAAAATTCCACTACAAGAGTGTTTTAACACCCTCATTGCTGGGAAGGTGGTGGTCAAGGTCAGTGCAACCATCTTCAGACGTTACAACATGGAAACAAAATTCCTGTAGTCTTTTTAGCAGCTGCTTTACTTTCACTGCTAATTAAGTATACCCCAGCAAACCTTAAAAGCAGAGCTCCCTGCCTTTTGTGTTGGAAAGTTTTTTATTCATTTCAGTGTGTCTAATGAAGGAGTGCAAAGAACACAAAGATTTGTTTAGCTACTTTTTGCCCAAATAAAAAAGGGTCTGCCTGCTATTTTCTGATGAAATGGCATTTGTGTGCTAACACTACAGTTCCTTTTTCACACAGCTGTTACATGAGCAAAAATTGCCAGCTGATGCAGCTGCCTAGCCTGCAAAAGTAGAGCAGCACTGCAGCAGCTTTGGGGGAATTCAGCAGCCAAGGCCAGGGGTGAACCATGCTTGCATTAGAGGAGAGATGGAATGGGCCCTAACAAAGTCCCTGCTTACTTTGCTTACTTTGCTTTACTTGAGGCAAGCCTTGTACCAGAGCTGGGTAGTTGTGAGTTGGTCTTATGATGATAAAATCCAGCTCAGGTAATGTGGATCAGCTCTGAAGTGTTTCTTCAAAGGCAATGTAAGCAAAGCCCAAAGTATTGTGAAATGAGGGAATGGAAGTTGTACAGTTCAGTCAAAGCCTTGGCTCTTGTCTTTAGGCAGGTGTTGGATGGATGCTCTGGAGCTGGCTCTGAAATGTTCCAGTCTGCTTAAGCGTACCATGATCAGAGAAGGCAAGGAGCATGACTTGAACTCTGCAGCAGACACTACTCATGTCTCTCTCTATGGCCTGCTCCGTGCTAACAACTTGCACAGTGGAGAGAACTTACCGTAAGTGAACTCTCTACTGACTGTGACTGTCCCTTTAGCAGAGCCTTGCAGGGTAACTTCTCCACAGGGAGAATCTCTTTCTAAGGTCGCACTTCTTTCTGCTCCTGATTTCTCCTCACATTTGCACTGTGGCTGATACTATATGTGGATAAAACAACAACATCTTGTCAAGCAGAGCCTCATACAGAGGAAGGTTTGGCTCAAGGAATTCGGAGTTGGGTATCACAGCAGTAAGCTGAAGTCCTTGGTTAAGTTGTTCTTGGGGTTTTTGTATCTTGATGTTAGTCTCTTTTGTTAGCTTCACATGAAAGTAGGTTTGGTACATGTGACTAAAGTTGGCAGATGTGACTGTAGAATCATGGGTCTGTGTTGGAAGGGACCTCCAAAGCTCATCTGGTCCAACCCCCTCTGCAGTCAGCAGGGGCAGCCTCAACTCGATCAGGCTGCCCTCAGCCCTGTCCAGCCTCACCTTCAATATCTTGAGTGCCCTGTTCTAGTGGGAGGTGTCCCTGCCTGTGGCACGGGGGGGGTTGGCACTGGCTGAGCTTTGAGCTCCCTTCCAACCTAAACCATTCTCTGATTCTGTGATCTCCAGGTATGGGGCCAAAACCACTTCCCTGGGCAACCTCTTCTAGTGTTCCACTACCCTCATTGTAAAGAACTTGTTCCTAAGTATAAATTCCTAATAGAAGCTGCTGTTCCTTGGTTTAAATAAATTAATAATCCCATCACTCTTTAAAGGATTTCAGCATGTCTCAGCCTGGAGTTGTCAGATGGATGAATAATGATTCAGCCACCCTGTTAAATTAAATGCACAAAAGTTGAAATTACCTGGTACCACCTAGTGTCTAGGGTCTGGGTGGTCGAGTACCTCCCTGTGTATTTCAGTAAGTACTTGCAGAGAGATGTTGAGGAGCACAGTCTTTTGTAGCAACACATTATGAAGCAAGCATGGTGAGTGAATGGTGTTTTCAAACACATCGATTCTGCTGTTGAAACATGTTAGAAAGTACAAAAGATTTAGTCCTTGATTTGAAATTGAGTTTGAAGCTTGTGCTGTGCACAGTTTCTCTCAGTAATCTCCCACACTTTCAGGTGCCAATGTATTTGAAGTAATCCCTCCCACCTATGAAGATGGAGGTGTCCATCTGTCTTTCCAGAGTGGGCAGGAATTTTCTTCTGCTGTAAAGAGTAGGTGCCTGTACTGGAGACAAGATCTGGACTGGGAACAATGTCTGGCACAGTCCTGAGAGAAGCTCAGAGGTGACAAAGTATTTCCCCTGGTCCAGACTCAAGGCCCTGTCCAGATGACCAAGCAGGCTTAGCTGCAGTTTTGCTCCTCCTGCTACCCCCTGGAAACAAGAGAGCTGCTGTGCACAATTCCACTGAAGATCTGTGCTGAACAGTAACTGAACATCAGCAGCTGGCCCAGATACAATCACAGCAATTAGCTACGACTGTGAAGTCTAATTAAGAATAAGGGTTTAATTAAGTAGATCTTTGGATATAGCATATTCTAAAAGTGTGCACTGTGCTGAACTGTGTAAGCAACAAAACCTGCAGGCCTAGTTTTGATGGGCTTGGCAGGAGAGGGAGAAGAAGGTCAAGAGCCACTTTAGCTTCAGCTGAGAGCTAGACTTGTGAAGTGTTTACTGTTGAGAGGAGGCCCAGGGAGAACATTGGGCCAATACTTGTGGAAGATGCTCACCTGAAAAACTGAGGCCAAGACAAACCAGGCATTCAGCATGGAGTTTAATAATGCTAAGAGGCCTTGGGCTGTCCAGCCCTGTCAGTTGGACCCCAGGAGTGGTAGCAATGACTTCCTGGGCCCCTAGCCTGCTACTGGTGGGAGAGGCATTTGGACAGTGCCCTCAAAAATGGCTTAAACTGTTGATCAGCTGTGAGGCAGCTGGGCTAGAAGGCCACTGGAGTACAGTGGAGCTGTGCTAATAGCATGCTTCCAATGGAGGTGCCTGGCAGCCCCCATGAGGAGAGCACACTCTGGGTGTTCCCAGCAGGGCTGCTTGACCACTCCTTGGCACTTCCAGGGGGTGGTTTATTGACAGCTTGCCTTGGTAGCATGGAACCATAGAATCATGGAATCACAGAATGGGTTAGGTTGGAAGGGAGCTCAAAGCTCAGCCAGTTCCAACCTCCTGTGCCTTAGGCAAGGACACTTCCCACTAGAACAGGTCACTCAAGGACTCATCCAGCCTGGCTGCAAACACCTCCAGGGAGGGAGCAGCCACAACCTCCCTGGGCAACCTGTGCCAGTCTCTCACCACCCTCACCCCAAACTGCTTCCTCCTCACATCCACTTTCAATCTCCTCTCTCACACTTCAAACCCATTCCTCCTCCTCCTCCTCTTATCCCCAGCCCTTGTCAATAGTCCCTCCCCAGCCCTCCTGCAGCCCCCTGCAGATCCTGCAAGGCCACTCCAAGGTCTCCTGGCAGCCTTCTCCTGTGCAGGCTGCAGAGCCCCAACTCTCTGTGCCTGTGCTCAGAGCAGAGCTGCTGCAGCCCTCTCAGCTGCATCTTGGTGGCCTCCTCTGCACTGGCTCCACCACTTGCATGTGCTGCTTGTGCTGGGGGCTGCAGAGCTGCAGACAGTGCTGCAGGTGGGGTGTGAGGAGAGCAGAGCCAAGGGGCACAATCCCCTCCCTTGCCCTGCTGCCCACAGCTGCTCTTGCTGCAGCCCAGCACACAGTTGCTGTCTGGGAATGATTCTGTGCAATTGGGGAGTCAGTTGACCTTTCTTTTTTGTAGGTTAAATGACAGTGAAATTGAGAGGCAGCACTTTAAAGATCAAGATGTGTACTCTGACAAATCTGATAAGGAAAATGACCACGAGGAGTCTGATAACGAGGGCCTGGGGAAAAGTGAGGAGAGCGACAGCGACACGTCGGAGCGGCAGGACGATTCCTACGTCGACCCCGAGCCAGTGACCATCAGGGAGACTACTTATGTAGAGCAGAGCCATGAAGAACTTGGGGAGGTAAAGGTGCTGCTGATGTGGTGAGCAGGCAGCTTCCCAAAGACAGAGGAGCTTTTAGGGGTCTGTCTGTGCTGGGAAGCTGACCTGCACCATTGGCTTTTGTATTTTCACCAGCAATGTGGGGGGGAAGTTCTGCTCACCTATGTGGTGCTCTGCTTTGCCACACTCCTGCTTGACTCCAAGAATATAGCCAAGCTGATGAGGTTTTCTGGAATGCTGCTTGGACAGACAGTGCCCAGTGTGAAAGGGCCATGTCTGCCTGTCCTTCTGCAGTCACTGCTACTTGTCTTTGATTAAGCTACTGATGGAGTCTCCTTCAACTGAAGATTTTGGAGCGGAAGATTTTGGTGCAAGCTGGCAGCTGTTTTTCTGCTGCAAGGGGAGTTAAGCAGCTGTGGGTTCTGCAGAGTCACAGAGGCCTACTGTGTTTCTGCTGTCACCTTGCATTCTAGTACTTACAATGCCCCAGCACTGCCATTCCACTTCTGCAGCTTGTCTTCTGTATCAGCAGAGGCAAACGAGGCAGGAATTTGTGTGTTTTACTTGCTGTAAAGACACCAGAAAACTGAGTAACACAAATTGAAATGAGCTTTGTGGCAGGTCTCCTGTTTCTGCTCAAGTGCTAACTATGAGATTGTTTTCATACCCATGAGACATAAATACTTTGTGCTTTATTGCTTTCTGCTGTTGTCTCCAGGAAGAGGAGCAGTTGAGGAAAAGTCCAGGAGTTTAAACTGGCAAAAAGTTCTTGAGTATGCATTTCAGAAGTGCTCTGGGAAGAGCAATGCTTTGCTCACAGCCTTTGCTTTTTGAGTTCAGAAACTGCAAGGAAGAATCTCCCCTCTTCTTGGTCAGAAAGGAAGATACTGAAGTGTGCTGCTGGGTTTGCTCACTTGTCCCTGAGCAGTGATTTTCTTTAAGGGAAACTACTCAGTGTTGACTGCTTGGGCCAGTGGGGAGCTCGGACAAGCAGCTTTGGTGGTGGGGAAGAGTCAGTGGAATGAGGGAGCAGCCCTTTGCTGTACAGTCCTGCATGTGGTAACAGGTGCATGTATGTGGTACCTAGGGAAGCACTAAGGCAGCATTGCTGAACAACACTCTGCCTCCAGTTTTGCTGGGCTGGGGCTGATGAAAACAAATGCAGGTTTTGGTACATCACTAAAGATGCATCTTAAGTTTGTTTAGAGGAAGTTGATTTGTCCTCTGTAGCCTTTTCCAGGCAGTTACTGGAATCACCCATTTGCTGTCCTCGTTGCAATGTGTCATTGTTTATTCTCTTGCCTGTAAGCACTTTGTTGTTCACCCTAGGCAGGGGAGGCTGCTCAGACAGAGGTAGTGTCAGAAGAAAACAAAAGCCTGATCTGGACACTACTGAAGCAAGTTCGACCAGGAATGGACTTGTCCAAGGTTGTGCTGCCTACGTTTATCCTGGAACCTCGTTCTTTCCTGGACAAGTTGTCTGATTACTACTACCATGCAGACTTCTTGTCTGAGTGAGTCAATCCCTTCTCTGGGTTTCATTCTTTTCATTTCTCTCAACTACAACGGGTAGCAGTGTATCCTGAAACATTTGATCCACTCTGCTAAGGCAGCAGTGTAGCCTGCTTAGAGTTTGGGTGTTGGGCTGATGATCTCTCAGTCATCAGACATCCTCCTTGGCAGGGAGCTAACTGCCTGAGAGCCCATGTGGGACATCTTCAAGTCTGGCCCCTCTTAGTAATTTAAGAGCAGTTGTGTTGCAGTGATTGCTGGTTTAGCTTTTAGAGACCAGTGAGAAGAATCCTCAGAATTACTTTAATATTGTTTTTTCTAGAAGGCATATTTAAAATAGCAAACCAGTACCAGTTAACCTTTTTAATACGTTGTTAAGTTCCATTCAGATTTCTGACTGCCTGCTCAAATGTAGCTACGGGTGGTGGGTGTGTGGATGAGCTGATGTAGTGTGTGTGTGAATGAGCCAGCATGGTGTGTGTGTGTGTGAGCAAGCTGCTGTGGGGGTGTGTGAATGAGCTGGTGTAGGGTGTGTGTGTGTGAGCAAGCTGCTGTGGGGTGTGTGAATGAGCTGGTGTGGGGTGTGTGTGTGTGAGCAAGCTGCTGTGGGGTGTGTGTGAATGAGCCAGCATGGTGTGTGTGTCAGCAAGCTGGTGTGAGGTGTGTGTCAGCAGTCCTGTTCTCTGGACTCTCTCATAAGTGGAAGAACTTAGTGGAGGTGGAACAGAAGACAAAGGAAGAGACTCAGTCCTGGAAATTTCATTTCTGAATTGTGTTTTGCTTTCCATTTGCAGACAACTATTTGAAAGCTTTGAGTTTGCAGTATCAGGCTGAACATTTTACAGTGCTGCAAATCACAACAGCTTGGTTTCAGTCAGCTCCTAGATTTGAGACACATCTCAGTGGGTAGCTGTATTACGTCTGAAGCAAGGCTGGCATCTGATCTGTGTGGTCTGCTTGTTTCACAGAGCTGCTCTGGAGGAGAATGCCTACAACCGCATGAAGAAAGTAGTGAAGTGGTATTTGTCAGGATTCTACAAAAAGCCAAAGGTGTCCTTTCTCATATTATTTTGTCTTGTGTCTAGTCTGAGGGCTTAGGGATGTGCTGGAGTAAGTTTCTGTTTGTAAACCTTTGTTCTGCGATTCTCAAAAGCAGGGTTAAGTTTTCAGTATTTACAGAGGTGCACCACAGAGCTTGGTCCCTGGAGCAGGTGTGCTAGGATTGGATTCTTTTTCCATTCCTGCCTGCTGTTGAGCAGCAGTGAGCCCCGTGGCTGCACAGTCTGGTGACTGCCTGTTCCCTTTCTGCCTAGGGACTGAAAAAGCCCTACAATCCTATCCTTGGGGAGACCTTCCGCTGCATGTGGATCCATCCGAGGACCAACAGCAAGACCTTCTACATTGCAGAGCAGGTAGCTGCAAACACTGCACAGTACTTCCACATAAAGCAACTGCTGCATGCATGTGGTGGTGGCAGGCAGTGGACTCACTTGCTGAGTGCAGCTGGTGGGGTTTTACAGCTCGAGGAAGTGAGTCCTGCCAGGGACAGAGGGAAATGTGCTTCCAGCCTTTAGCCTTGGCAGGCTTGATGAGAGCAAGTGCAGAGTCCTTGCATGGGCGGGGAATAAGCCCATGCAGATTTGGGCTTGACATGCTGTGAACAGGACCTGGGAGTGCTGGTGGGCTGCAAGCTCCCCATGAGCCAGCAATGTGCCCTTGTGGTACCCTGGGGTGCATTTAAGAAGAGTGTGGCCAGTGGCCAGCAGGTCGAGGAAGGTTCTCCTTCCTCTCTACTCCACCCTGGTGAGGCCAGACCTGGAGTACTGTGTCTGCTTCTGGACTTCCCAGTGCAAGGGACAGGGAACCACAGGAGAGAGTCCAACAGAGGACCATGAGGATGGTTAGGGCTGGGAGCATCTCTTTTACAAGGAGAGGCTGACAGACCTGGGGCTCTTTAGTCTGGAAAAGAGAAGACTGAGAGGGGATCTTATCAAGGTATATAACTATCTAAAGGGTGGAGGTCATGAGGATGGGGCTGGGCTCTTCTCAGTGGGAGCAAGTGATAGGATAAGGGGCACCAAGTACAATCCAGAGCACAGGAGGTTTCTTGAACTTAGAGGGAAACTTCTTTTCTTTAGGGGTGTTGGAGCACTGGAACAGGCTGCCGGGAGAGGTTGTGGAGTCTCCTTCTCTGGGGACTTTCAAAAACCACCTTGACACATGCCTGTGCAACTTGATCTAGAGCAAGGTGGACTAGATGACCTCCAGAGGTCCCTTCCATCCCCTGCCATTTGATGATCCCATGATTTCTGGTCTCTTACTCCAGTAGAAGTCAGGTGTTAATGTTCTTGGCTGCTGTGTTTGCTGGGTGGGCTGTAAGGACTGTGGTCACAGTTCCCACGTTAACTGTGTTCTGTTATGTGCAGCTTGCAGCAGTTGTACTCTGGTGTGTGTTCTTCTCCTGCCTGTGCTTACCAACTGTGTGGTTGTTTCCAACAGGTGTCACACCACCCTCCAATATCTGCCTTCTACGTTAGCAACCGCAAGGATGGGTTTTGCCTCAGTGGCAGCATTCTGGCCAAATCCAAATTCTATGGTAAACACTGTGGGGCTCTCGGGGGTGCCTTTGCTGAGGAGTGTCAGACCTGTGCAAGCAGGACATGCTTCATGGGTAAAAGAAGGTGGTTAGAAGAATCAGGGGTTTGATTATTGCCTTGTAGTTTCTTTACAAAGTTTCTGCTGCTGGGCTTTGGGGGTTTTGGTTTCTGGTTTTGCATCATGTTAGTTTTTAATTGGAGACGCTGTTTGGTGGTGGCTTGGCTGGGGACTGCAGTGCTGGACAGGCTGCTGCTCCCCATTGCCCAGGTGTTGGGGGGTGCTGGCTGCTGCCTCGCAGGGTGAGAAAGGTGAACCTTCTGTGCTTGTGTTCCAGGGAATTCATTATCTGCCATACTAGATGGAGAGGGACGGCTGACATTCCTCAACAGGGGAGAAGATTACGTCATGACCATGCCCTACGCTCACTGTAAAGGTACTGGCAGGTTCTTTGCTCTCGAGATGGCAAAGTTAAGAGAAGTGTATTGTTCTGAAGAGCATGCTGCCTGGGGTTCTAGCTTGTCATCTGGAGAGTGACAACCCTGGTGGCCCAAGGCCACCTCAGCATGTGTTATTTCAGCAGTAAGGAGGATTTCTGTTCGTCAGTAGTCAGAGCATGCATGGAGCTGTCTGTCATTACGTGGCAGTCATTTACTGTTGGAGTTGCCTTTCTTAAACGTAAGGGAACAGTTTTGAGCTCTTCCAATCTCTTTCCATTGTAGGCCTAAAAAGCAGTGTGGTATCACACCTCACTGTGTGGTCTGAGTGTAAATCACAACTCTGGGAAAACAGCATTTTGTAAAGCTTTCTGAATAGTCAGAGGTAGCACAAAATCCATTGCAGAACTGCTGAATTTTATACTCTTACTTATTAATGTTTATCTACCTATTCTCTGGGGAAATTCCCTTGCAGAAGCCCTTACAGTCAGCAACTACATATATTTTATTTTCATTTAAGATGTGTGAAAATCAGTTAGCAGTGTTCTCTGGTGTGGCACTGATTAGGTAGGCTCTAATCTTTCCATCATTCATGGATGGTTTTAATAATCTGTTGGCTTTTTTTAAATGACTTTGGTGACTAAAATAATATTTAACAATTAAAAACGATGTGTACATCCAAGTCAGGCAGGAAGGAGGAGAACTGCTGTGACTAATGAAGCAGGTAGAGGGGGAGGAAGGCTGAACAGGCTGGGAAGGAGAATCTGCATGGGGGGAATAGACATTTGCACATGTATGTGAAATGTATTTGGTGCTTCGAGCCCTGGATTGCAGAGGGCCTTATGGTGATCATGGCAAAGGAGGTGTCCTCAGCCTCCTCAGCCTGGCCTTCCAGAAGTCTTTGGAGAGGTCATCAGTACTGTCTTCAGTTGCTTGTCCATGATTATCTGCGCTTGTGGTCCTGTTGTGCTTACTGCTTCTGCTCAAGTGAAGGTTTCCTTTGCTCTCTGTTGTAAAGTTACTTTCCTGCATCAATCTCTAAAGCTTCTCTCTCGCAATCATCTCCAATAAGGCTAAATCCCACCCTTGCTAGGACCAGCAGCATATGCTGCCAAAGATGTGCCTTATAAAAGGGGGTTTGTGCTACCTGTGATTGGCTGTGTGTGGGTTGCCCTGCTTGGCAGGGGATGGTGCTTGTCACAAAAGGGCATCTGAAAAGATGAGGTTTTGCCTCTGGCACATCTGCTCTAGGAGCTGTGCCCAAAGAACCCCTCCTTTCTCTTGTTCAGGTGTAAACATTAATTTTTCTATTTCATTCAGGGTTTTTTTTTTTTTCTGTTGCAGGAATTCTTTATGGCACAATGACCTTAGAGCTTGGGGGAACAGTCAACATCACCTGTGAGAAAACTGGCTACAGTGCAACCATTGAGTTCAAACTGAAGGTTAGAAAATGCTGTGAAAGTGCACAGGAAGGGGCATAAGCATAATGATAATTAAAAAAAAAAATATATATTAGATCACTCCTTAAATATAATTGAATTACTGTGGAATTGGGTGTTTGGAAATGAGGCATTTTCAGTTGAACTGCTGTGTGTCCAGCTGTGTTTACCTAGCAAATAGTGATTCTTTAAAACCATAACAATATTGTCATCTCTTGTCTTAATGCCTTCTTCTGGGTCCAAAGGTTTTGAGTGAAATTTGCAGTGCTGTCTCCATCTCTGATGGTAACAGAAGCAAGCACTGCTAGTTGTGTGCATTTGAAGGCCTGCTCCTGTGGCTTCTGATTTCTCCAGCAGTGGCAGCAGTGTGTGCCTAGAAAAATGTGAGAACCAAAGTGCTCAGGAATCTGATCGGTGGTGGAGCACTTTGTGTGTTGTTACAAACACACCCTGGTGGTTTTTAATTCTCCACGTGAGTTCAGGGACTTAGAAAAACTCCTGGAGAGACCTTGGAAGAGAACTCAGACCCAGATTTCCTCTTCCCTCCTGGGAAACCAAAGTTGCTAATGACACCTTGAATAAAGATGATGCAAAGGCAAACATTTGTGTCAGCCTGATGCCCTCTGCTAAGCAACAGTTCACCTGGACTGCTTTTGGCAGTTGTGCCTGCTGCAGGAGCACCTCCCCACTGACAAAGATAAGTGAAGGTAGATGGGCTGAACTTCTGAAAAATGCATTTGCCAGCTCTGAGACAGAAAGGGAGTTAAGGCTGAACACAGAGTTGCTAGGACATGCATGCAGAGAGGGGAAATGTTCTCAGCTGAACCCCTAGAGGAAGCCTACAGTAAGAGGCTGTGCTAATTATTTTTTTGCCTCATCAGCATATGGGGTGCAGAGCATCAAAAAGGCCAAAGGAAATCCCTGCTGATGCTTCTGCAAGAGTTAGTCTCTAGGAGCAAAGGGTCCCTGGTGGAGAGGTGAAATGGTTCTGTCCTCCAGGACCTTGTTCTGCTGCTCTTTCCTCCACTGCTTTCCATTTCTTCCCCATTTCCTAGGCAGGGATTTTGCTCAGCAGCTCTTTCCAGGGGCTGCAGCATGAGAGAGCAACTTACTGGGGCTTTAGTCTTGCTTTGGGAACTGAACAGGTAAAAGTTAAAAGCCATCAAGGCTGTTTGCATCACATTTCATGAATTCACTTTTTTTCCCTTAGCATTAAACATAAGTGCAGAAAGTAATTTGCTATTAAAATAAACACGAGAGGATTTATTTTTGTTTTGCAGCCTTTTTTGGGTAACAATGACAGCGTTAACCAAATATCAGGGAAAATTAAGCTCGGCAAAGAAGTCCTGGCTATTCTGGAGGGTCACTGGGTAAGTAGCAAGTGATTATTTCATGAATTCTGGCTGATAGTGGGGACAGGTGGAAACAGCTCCCAGGTACAAATAAAACTCAAGTTTAAAAAAAAAAAAAAAGCTTTATTAAGAAGGTGTTTCTGGTTAGTTCTCAAGAAGGTATAGAGCCAACATAGTGGTGGTTTCATCTGCTAAAGGGTGGAAAAGTTGTGTATGTTTCAGTACTTAATGAGGAAAAGAGATTTCAGCATAAGAAACTATTTTAGTGCCCGTGTGGGTGCCATAACAATGCTCCACAGCACTGAGAGGAGATGTTTACATGTGTCTCAGTCGTGGTGAGATGCCACTGGCAGTGCTGGGCTTTGGCCATTGTGTTTCTGTTCCAAGTTACCACTAGCACAGGTGCAGAAATTGAACTTTAAGTCAGCATGTCTCATTATCCTTAACTGCTCATCCATAAGGAAATAAATCCTCTTCACAAACCAGATGCTAGTTCCTCCCTTTGCTGTTGATTTGTCCCTTTGAGATGGTTACAGTGAAGGTAACTGAACTGTGTGTGCCACAGGACAGTGAGGTCACCATTAGTGAGAAGAAAACAGATGTGTCAGAGACCTTCTGGAACCCCACATCGGACATCAAGCAGCACAGGTTACCTAGGTACACGGTGAAGTTTGAAGAGCAAGATGACTTTGAGTCAGAGAAGTAAGTTCTCTCTGGAACCATGCATAATTCTTTGGACAAAATACAACTGATGATCTTCTCCAAGCTATTAGTAGATGTTATGGTGTGAAAACAGAACAAGCCAGAGATAAGATATGGCTTCCTGCCTTCCCCTGTTTGCTGACACGGGTCTGCAACCCAAGAAAGCAACACTGTTAAATGCCAGGTCACTGCTGACCTCACAGTCATGGAGCTTCTGGGTGGAAATGTAGAAGAGGCTTCTATGACAGCATAGCACTGTCCTCTTAGAGCTTGATCCCTTTCCTTAGCCTATCACTAAAGAAATTTTTGCAGTTCTTTTTGCTGTTCTTTCTGCTTGGTTTTTTGTTTGTTTTTTTTTTTTTTTGCTGTTATTTCAACTGTACTGCTCCTTTGTCAGGCTTTGGCAACAAGTGACAAGAGCAATAAATAATAAAGACCAAACAGAAGCTACTCAAGAGAAATACATTCTGGAAGAAGCTCAGAGGAGGAGTGCCAAAGAGAGGAAGCTTAAGGGTGAAGAGTGGACGTGCAAACTGTTTGATCAGGATCCAGCCACAGGAGAGTGGCACTACAAATATGCTGAGTGAGTACCAGAGTATTGGCTTGTTCAATACCTGGCAGTGTCACTGGGCCTCCTGATGTGGTTTCAGGAGCAGAAGGAGATATAGATAGATAGATAGATAGAGAGAGAGAGAGAGAGAGAGAGACAGAGATGACTTTGAACTCATGAAATGCATAATGCTGCTTTACTACTTTTATCTTTCCCCAGAGAGAGGATGTTGCTGTTGTTGTTGCTGTGCCATGCTGAAAAGGCAAAGCATGTTGCAACAAGTGTGTGTTATGTTCTGGTGTTTCTTTGGCATGGCACTCTGGGATGCACTGTGCTTCTTTTTCCACCTCTGAGGCCAGCCAAAGCAAGTACACCAATTTACCCAGGCTGCCAACTGTGGTACCTATGGGCACAGCAACCAGAACAGCCTTAGAGTCGCTCTGGGAAGAGCAGGTTCACAGCAGTGCTTACTGCTGGCACCCAGCAGCTCAGCTGTCAGGTACTCCCTGTACACAGGAGTTGTCTGTGAAGGTCTCTGTGAGATGATCTGGGTCAGAAGATGAAGCTTCCCCTCCAGCTGCTGGAATACATACGTTGTTCTCCCCTGCTCTTGCAAGAGTCACCTTGGAGCTGAGTCCTTTGCCAGTGAAGGTTTCCACAGGATGCTCACATTCTTCTTTTACAATACCCAGCACACTGCTGTACTGCAGGGATTGTAGAAGTAAAATATCCAAGGATGAGCTGGATCATCTCTGAGTTAAGGAGTCCTGAAACCATTGCTGCTGGAAGTATATCCCATGGCTAAACTTGGGAACCTTTAACCTTTCTGTGCAAGGCTGGGGCAGTGGCCTGTGTATGTGTGGAGAGGAGTGCAAGAATCCTGAACACTCCTGATGTCTCCAGCCTATTTGCAACTTGGAGGTCTTCTGGAATGTGAGGCAGGAACTCTTTGTACTTAGCAGCTCTCAGATTTCTTCTGCATCTCTTTCCTTGGTTTCATTTGAAGTCTGTGCAGACTTTTACCACACAAAGCATCCTTCAGTAGGGGATTCCCAAACTAGACTAAAAGCTCTGTGATGCATCCTCTCTTGCACTTTCTAGTGGTGCTGATACCTCTTCCTGCTGGAAGAGCTGGGATAGTCCAGCTGAACTGACTGCCTATACTGTTGAACTCTGCCTAAAACCATCAGGAAAAGCACTGCACTTAGAAGCTGTTTGGCTGTAAAGCTGCAAGGCACAGTCTGGCTCACTGTATAACCTGTGTTACCTCTCATCTCCTTGAGGCTCCTGGTTCAGGCATGTGCCACAGACATTCTGCTGCACGCTAGAAAGCAGCCTGTGCTGTCAGCAGTCCCTGGAAGGATCTTCTGTCCCTTCACAGGCATCATGCCAGCTTGCCACCTGGGCCACCCAGAGAGCTTGCTGTGAAAAATGTGTTGAGTGAGCTGTGGCATTTGAGGTAGCAGGATTATGGATTTAGGCATCTGGATTGCGGCTAGGGAAGAGCTCTGTGGGAGCAATGCCTGGTTCCTACCCAGTTACCTTAGATGGCAATTTAATTCAAGTCAGATTAAGCTCAGATGTAAATGCAGGCCTGTATTCACAACAGCTGGAACAGCTACAAACATGTTTAAAGGCATCCAGGAGGAGATAAGAGGAAATCCATGCTTAATCTACTCTCACTAAAGCTGTGTATCAGAACCATCTTCATGCAGCTGAGTGGAGGTTTCTGTCCTGGAGAGGCTGTAGGCAGTGGGGTCGTGGGTCTTTGCCCTTGGCTGCTTGCTGTTCCCCAATAAGCTCTGCCTCTTTTGCCTTTTTTTGGTTTAATTCTATAGAAACCTGTACTTGGGAAAGCATTCTGAATAAGAAAGCTGTGTGCAGATCATTAGTGCCTCTTGAAAGCAGTCTTGATTACCATTAGCCACTTTCAGATGAAAAGAAGATTGATTCTTAACCTCTTTTTCCTAGTTACCTTTGAAAAGGAAAAAGCAGCCCAGATGAGTTTAGTTTGTTTAAAATCCTCTGGGTTCTCTGTACTTTGAAACTAATAACACTGCAATAAGCAAAACAAGCAGCAAACTCCTCCATGCCTGCTAAATACATATCACTAGCCAGAGAAATTCAGCATGTTGTTTGGCTAATGCAAGTTTGTACTCAGGCTGGCTGAGGGTCTGACCTGGACATGAAGTTTGGTTTTTTTGGCTCTCTTGGCCTCTAGGTTAGAGCTGGGCTGGAGGTGGATCACTTATTTTGTCTGGCATCTCCATAACTTTAACCTATTCACAGAGAGATCTTTCTGAGCAGGAAGGGATCTCACAGTTAAACTGCTGTGCTGTTAATCAGCTGCATTCACTCTGCAGTACCAGACCATGGGACCCTCTGAACGATATGATCCAGTTTGAGAAGGATGGCACCATCCAGACCAAAGTGCGGCACAGGACACCCATGGTAAGGCTCAGCCCCACCTGCTCCTATGCACCTCTGCAGTGTGTGCACGGCAGGAGCTGCTGCTAGACTGCAGCAGTGCAGCTTGTCCACACCACAGCCTGAGCAGCAGAGATACAATAGGATAGAATGGAATGGAATGGAATAGAATGGAATGGAATGGAATAGAATAGAATAGAATAGAATGGAATAGAATGGAATAGAATAGAATGGAATAGAATAGAATAGA
>VWZI01000994.1:68108-116146 GCA_013396835.1 Psilopogon haemacephalus
GGGCGCTGCGAGCCTTCGAGGCGCAGGTGCTGGAGCGGGCCGTGGCGCAGGGCCTCCGGCGGCACCTGGCGTCGGTGCTGCCCGGCCGGGAGGCTGATGCGGGCGCGCTGGAGGCGCTGGTGGAGGCCTACCTGAGCGGCCGCCTGGCGCCCGGCGAGCGGCGGTGCCTGGCGCGGCTGAGCTGCGAGTACCTGCGGCGCTGCGCCACGGCCGCCGTCCCCCAGCCGCAGCTGCTGCGCCTCCTCTGCCGCCGCTTCGCCGAGCTGCACGTCCCCGTGGTCGGCCTGCCCCTGGCGTCGTCCAGGGTCTTGCCCGGGATCGTCCTTCGCCGGGACTTCGCGGCCTATTGCCCGGCGGCGGGGGACCTACGAGCTGTGCTGGTCACCGAGCCGCTCCGGCCTGCTCTCGCCGCCCCTGGTGTCGAGTTCGTGGTAGAGTCAGAGGGTCAGTATCAGGCATCGCTGTGCTGGATCACCAGGAGGACAGAAGCTGTGGTGAAACACTTGCAGAGCAACAACATTAAGCTGTTGCTGTCGAGCGTGAAACAAGAGGAAGCCTTTATCTACTGCGCAAAATTGCACGGCGTGTCGGTGGTGGAGTGCTTGTCCTCGGAAGAAATGGCTCTGCTCTGTGAAATCACAGGGGCCTCGCCTTACTCTCCTCTGAGGGGCAACCTGCAGGGAGAGGTCACTGACAGCACCGAGGTGAGTTTTTGCCGGCCCTTGCTCCTGGGCTCTACTCGGTGCGTCCACCTTGGCTTGCCCCGCCTGTGCGCCTTCGAGCCGCACTGCCTGCTGCTCTGCGGGCCTCTGCCCGCCGCTACCGAGCAGCACGCCGCGGCGCTGCACGGAGCCTTCACCGTGCTGCAGCAGCTCTTCAAAGCAGTGCGGCAGCGCCAGGAATGCCACGCGGAAGGTGAAAGCCAGAACGAAGCCTTGCAGGTTGGCGCTTGCCATCCTTCAGCTATCCATGAGCAACTTGCAACCCAAAGTATTTCTTGTAGCAGTGATCAGGCTCCTGAACCTCAGCTGAAAGCACATGGGGACCCTGATCTGCAGGGCAGTGAAAATGTGACCCCTGTGCAGACAGAGGTGCAGATGCCCTCGAGTCCCACGTCAGGCACCAGCGAAGTCAATGCTGCAGGTGAAGCAGGTGTCCCTTCACGGGAGGTGCAGGAGCTGCATCCAGGAGGTGTGCACCGCAGCTGCCAAAGTGCTTCACTTCTGGGCACTCCAGAGGGCTGTGGAAGGGCTGCCTCAGCAGCACACGGAGGCTCTGCTTGTGAGCACCTAGATGTTGGCAAATCTCTGGAGCAAACAGGTCACAGTGCAGGTTCACTTAGAGCTGGAGGGAGTTGTGCCAGTGTTGCGCAGAACCGTCCTGGCTCCCTCATAGAAGCAGGATCAGTCTTGCCGGTGGGAGGCTACTTTGAAGTCCTGTTACATTATTACATTCAGTACTATGCGAAGCAGCTTCAGCAGTCGGAACTAACTGCGGTGTCCAAGGTAGTCGCTGATGCTTTGCTAAGTGTTCCCAAATCCCTGCACAGGACAACAGGGCGAAACAGCTTCCCCACGTTCTACCTCCAAACCATGAATGCACTGGGGAATAATCAGCCACTGGCCGTGACTGAGAAGGGTTTAGAGTCGGTGTATTGCAAATACCAATTAGTCCTCTCTGTTCTTCACTGCGTTACTGAGCTGCTCTCTGTGGATTTAATAATTGGTGCTAAACGGCTACAGCAGCCAGTGGAGGTTCATGACTCAGAGGATGACCTCTGAAATTGCCAATAAAGAATGTTTTCTGACCGTGTCTTTTCCTGGGCTGTCTTGTCAATTAGGTGTGTCTCAAAACTCAGAGCTACAAACTCAAAGATCTCTTTTTACACCCAGAGTCGTAATGTGCTTCTGTCCTCTTAGAAGAATCATAGAATAGAATCACAGAATCAGTCAAGGTTGGAAGGCACCACAAGGATCAGGCAGTCCCAACCCCCCTGCCATGCCCAGGGACACCCTACCCTAGAGCAGGCTGCCCACAGCCTCTGCCAGCCTGGCCCCAAACACCTCCAGGGATCTGGCCCCAAACACCTCCCTGCAGGGGCAACCCATTCCAGCCTCTCACCACTCTCATGCTCAGGAACTTCCTCCTCACCTCCAGCCTCAATCTCCCCACCTCCAGCTTTGCTCCATTCCCCCCAGTCCTGGCACTCCCTGACAGCCTCAAAAGTCCTTCCCCAGCTTTTTTGTAGCCCCCTGCAGATGCTGGAAGATCACCGTATAAGAAAAGGTTTTCTCAGCCTTCGTAATAGGCTATACTGAATGCTGTGTGTGAAATGCTTCATAACTGTCATGGGTTTGAATCCCAGAGGGGAAGTGAGGGGCCTGGAGTGACCTGTTCCAGTGGGAGGTGTCCCTGCCTATGGCACAGGGGGGTTGGAACTGGCTGAGCTTTGAGCTCCCTTCCAATCTATCCCATTCTATGATTCCAGGTGCAGCTGCTGTTGGCCTGCTCAGTGCTGGGGCAGGCAGTGGTACTCTGCTGCAGTTGCATAGGCCAGGGAGCAGTTCCCTCGCCTGGTGGGAGGAGCAGCTGCTGGATTTTTTGTGTTCCTGACGTTAGCCACCTCGTTGGCAGCTAAGGCTGCAATTACTCATGACGTCTTGCAGCTACCCCAGATTGTAAAGCTACCTATAAATGCAGCTTCTCCTTTCACGGGTGACACGGGGACGACTCTAAGCCATCTCACGACAAAGGGCTTGCCTGGGGCAGCTTCAAGAGTGTGTTTACCCAGTCAAAGCCACGGGCAGCTGTGTTTGGGCGTGCACTGAGCGTTTTCTTGTTGCACTGCATCCCAGAGTTTACTTCTGGTTTGTGCTTTAAATATTTTTATATTTCTAAGTATGGATTGGCCTCCATGCACAGTGAGAGTCAGACACATGGAGGTCTGTGTGGGCTCAGGTCCAAACTCAGAAAGCCATGAAAAGTACAGGAATACTGTGTCCAGCAGGTAGGAGAGGTTCTCCTCCCGCTCTGCTCAACCCTAGGGAGACCCCATCTGGAGCACTGTGTCCAGTTCTGAGCTCACCACTTCAGGAGGGACCTGGACATACTGGAGAAAGTCCAGCAGAGGGCTACAAGGATGGTGAAGAGATGGAACACTGCCTTGTGAGGAAGGGCTGAGAGCCCTGGGGTGTTTAGTCCAGAGAGAAAGCTGAGAGGGAATCTGATCAGTGTTTGGGAATGGCTGAGGGGTGGGTGTCAAGAAGAAGGGGCCAGGGTCTTTGCAGTGGTGCCCTGAGGTAAGATGAGGGGCAGTGGACAGATGGTGGAACACAAGAAATTCCACCTGGACATGGGGAAAGCCTTCTTTACTGTGAGGATGATGGAGCCCTGGAGCAGGCTGCCCAGAGAGGTTGTGGAGTCTCCTTCTCTGGAGACTTTCCAATCCCACCTGGATGTACTCCTTGTGGCCTGTCCTAGGTGGTCCTGCTTTGGCAGGGGATTAGGACTGAGTGATCTCCAGAGGTCACTTCCAACCCCTACCACTCTGTGGTCTTAATAGCCAGAATTAGTCAAACACTTGCAGAAAAGCCTTTGTGTTTCACTCTCCTTGCTGCAGGCATTAGCAAAGCTGTGCTGCACCCTGCACAGGCTGGTCAGGAGTGTCCCTCACCCTGATCAGGAGTGTCCCTCACCCTGGTCAGGAGTGTCTCTCACCCTGGCCAGGAGGAGCTGAGGCGTTTGCAGCACAGGGCAGGGTCTGCTGAGCAGTGAGGAGCTGCATGCAGTGAGCCCAGAGGGAGGCTGCACCCTGCACACCGCTCCCAGAAGGGGAACCTGCAGTCTGCCTGACCAGGGCACACCGCTTCTCCTTGCTGGCTTGGTGGGGCTCCAGTCTCAACAACCTCTTACAGCTCTTGGGGCTGCACTGAGCTTCCAGGGCCCAGTGCTCCTCCAGCTGCCTTCCCACTGCCTGGCTCTGGCACCTTGCAGGGCCCTGGGACATCTCCAGGTTCTTGTTTACCAAGTGGGCATTGCTTAGCTTCCTCGGTGGAGGTTATGCAGCATAAATATGGCTTTGTGTTGACATCCTGACTTAGCTGGTACTGACCTTCAGGGGCTTTGGCAGCTGTCACAGAGCATCACCAGTGGTTACCAGCCGGCACAAGCGGTGTTGCTGTGCGGTGTCACAAGGCACACGCTGCTGAAGAGCACTTGCAGGAGGGAGCAGCATTTTGTGCAGAAGCACAGCCATGCAGTGGGGTTTTGTTGTTGCTGTGGTTATCCTCTCCAGAGCTGGCAGGTGGAGCATTAACTGTGCCCCGTGAGAAGATTAAGGAAGATTAAATGCTTCGCTTGCATACATCTCTGCATGCTCCTCGCTGGAGCTGCGTTCATCTCAGCTTGTACTTAACGTGGGGTTTGTTATGTAATAAAGCTGATAGTACCAGTAGAGGATTCCATTTTTTATTGCTAAATTCATTTCTGTGCTTGTTCAGGTTCATCTGTCCCCATGTGTGTCTCTTGGTCAGGTTGGTTTAAATCTCAGGAGAGATTTCAGTGTTTAGTGGCCAAAATCTCCATAGTTTAATTACCTGAAAACCTAAGAAACTTTTTCCTCCCCCCCTTTTTTAATCACCAGCAAACCCAAAGACTTATTTACTCTTTATCATAATATTGCTATTAAGGCTGGAGAAATCAAGAGAGTAATGTCTGAATTTATAAGCAGTGGGTTTGGGTATGTGTTGACTGTAATTAACATGATTATAATTTTGCAGTAGTATTTTATCATAGAATGGTTTAGGTTGGAAGGGAGCTCAAAGCTCATCCAGTGCCAACCCCCCTGTGCCACAGGCAGGGACACCTCCCACTGGAACAGGTCACTCAAGGACTCATCCTGCCTGGCTGCAAACACCTCCAGGGAGGCAGCAGCCACAACCTCCCTGGGCAACCTGTGCCAGTGTCTCACCACCCTCACCCCAAACAACTTCCTCCTCACATCCACTTTCAGTCTCCCCTCTCACACTTCAAACCCATTCCTCCTCCTCCTCCTCCTCTCATCCCCAGCCCTTGTCAATAGTCCCTCCCCAGCCCTCCTGCAGCCCCCTGCACATCCTGCAAGGCCACTCCAAGGTCTCCTGGCAGCCTTCTCCTCTGCAGGCTGCAGAGCCCCAGCTCTCTGTGCCTGTGCTCAGAGCAGAGCTGCTGCAGCCCTCTCAGCTGCATCTTGGTGGCCTCCTCTGCACTGGCTCCACCACTTGCATGTGCTGCTTGTGCTGGGGGCTGCAGAGCTGCAGACAGTGCTGCAGGTGGGGTGTGAGGAGAGCAGAGCCAAGGGGCACAATCCCCTCCCTTGCCCTGCTGCCCACAGCTGCTCTTGCTGCAGCCCAGCACACAGTTGCTGTCTGGGCTGCACTCACACTGCAGCCTCATCTTCAGCTCTGCACCACCCCAGACCCCCAGGTCCTGTTCCTCAGGGCTGCTCTCAGCCATTCCCCACCCAGCCTGTGTAAGGCACCATTTGCATTCTGTGAATGAATCTAGAAAGAGAGGTTTGGATCTAGAATTATACCAATTGCTTCTCTTTGAGAATATTAAATAAACAATTACTTCCACAACTAAGAACTCTAACGTTAGCATTCCAAAATGAAACAAACACGACAGTCTAACAGGCACAGTGTGTAGAGCTCCTTCTTTATGCTGTGATGCAACAGAAGAGCCTGGAAGGTATTCCTTTGCCTGTGCTAGAGCACTGCACTCTTTGTAGAAGCAGCTCCAGCAAAAGCAGTGCCAAATAGTTTTCAGCAGGAAAAGCATCCCTGGCGGCTCAGCAGACAGTTTGTTCCTCCCGGGATCACCAGCAGGTAACCCAAGTGCTGCAGAGAGGCTTTGGGCCAGTGCAGGATCAGGGCACAGGAGCAGTGGTGCTTGCTGTGCAGCTGTGTCCTTAGCATCCCCAGCAGAGCTGCCTGCAGCAAGGAACATTCCTGCCGGAGATGTTTCCACGAAGCTCTTGCTTCACCAAGCAGGACGTCTAACCTGTTCCCGTGTTGAGACTCTCCATGGAGCAATCCAGCATGGCAGCTTCCCTTTGGGTAATCGTCCTGACCTACTTCCAGGGGGTGCCTTCGCTTCCCAGGCTGAGCATCCGATTAGATCCTACCTTCTGACACGAGTGAGAGCACATGGCAGGGATTTCTGTGTGCGGGGAGGAGAGTTACATCTGCTGGGCTCGGTACGTGTCTGCTCCCACGTCTGAGGACTGCCCCCGGGCTGTCGGAGCAAGGAGAGCCCTGGTGTAAGTCCTGGGTTACGTTCGGCACGGGGGCTGCTTCCCGGGGCCAGCAGCAGGCTGAGCCCCTGCCCGAGGAGCACAGCACAGAGGGCTGCGGCCGGCCTTAGCCACTCGGCAGGGCTGCCTGCTGGAGCTGTGCCCTGCCACAGTCTGCTGCCTCCACTGCTGCTGCCTCCACTGCTGCTGCCTCCACTGCTGCTGCCGGGGGCAGCTCTGCCGCTGCGCTCGCAGCCATCGCTCAGCTCCCCCTGAAGCCTTTCCAGCACCTGCAGCCCCAAGAAATGTGTGTTTGGAGTGTGACCGGGGCACGGCACAGGGCAGCTTCCCCTGCGGCTGACAGACGCCCCCCTCACAGCTCTGGGAGGCTCAGAGCTGCAGCACTGCCCGTTGTGGGAGTATTTTAAGGCGTATTTTGGCATCTGTAGTTCAGCCTCACAGTGAGCACGGAGTGGCTGCTCCCTGCCGACCTGCGAGGGGAGCCTCGGCCCAGCAGCGCAGCCGCTCCCAGGAAGCAGGTCACAAAAGATGCTTTGGTTTGCCTCCGCTTCCTGTGATGGATCTGTTCTGTGGGACTCTCTGCCATCCCTCTGCCTCCCTGCTGGCAGCACACTGTTCTCCTCCTCCAACAAGAGGCAGGAAGAGATAGGAACCAGGGAGCAAAACAGAATCCAAAGCCACTTCCTCTGCTCCCTGTCCCGGGGCTCCACACTGCCGTGCTGCTGATCCACCTCCTCACCAGGTTTGCTCTGCTGACACAGCTAGAGCTGTCATCTGCCCAGTCACAGGTCAGAGGGGTCCCCAGGTACCAAGCTTGGCTGCAGCCCAGTGCTGTTTGCTGTCTGTGGATGAGTTTGTGCAGCTCAGTAAGGGTGCAAGGCTTTCTGTGGCATTTCCCAGCGCTGCTGTGTACAGTGCAGCAAGCAGCAGAGCTGCAATGGGCTGCAACACGAGGTGGTTTTATTGCCTGGAAGAACTTTTCAGTGAGACACTTCTTGATGCTTGTTAGGAAGTATTATCAGCACAATTTTTTTCCCCCTGGGACCTTGCTCTGATTCAGAAGTTTGACACCATGGTCGTAATCCTGAGTGCTGCAGCAGACAAACAGCCTGGATCTGTGCTGAGGAGTAAAGCTGTGATCAGGCAGGAAGTTTCCTCCTCCTGTTTCATTCTTTCTGCTCTGAGCTTGACTCAGAGCTCATGAGATGGAATTAAGCAGCAATAACTACGTGTGGATGTGGGTGGGAGAGGAAGAGGAACAAGAATAAAAGGGCCCAGTTCAAATGAAGAGAGTGGGGAAAGAGAAGGTTGAGTGATTAATAGTGTGTGGCAAAGGACTGTGGTGTAGCAGGAAAAAGAGAGCCTCAGGGACATGAATGGGAAGCAGCAGCCCCAGCTTACACACCTCCTGCCCCACATGAACTGCTGCTCCATGCTGGGAAGAGTGGTAAAAGCTGCCAAATAGAGTCACAGAATGGCTTGGGTTGGAAGGGACCCTAGAGATCAGCTACTCAGACCTCCCCTCCATGGGCAGAAACCTCTCAACTAGGTGCAGCTACTCATTCAACCTGTCTTTGAACACCTCCAGGGAGGAGGCAGCCACAGCCTCCCTGGGCAGCCTGTGCCAGAGTCTCACCACCCTCATACTGAAGAACTTCCTCAGCTCCAGCCTAACCCTGCTCTGCCTCAGCTCCAAACCATTCCCCCTTGGCCTGTCTCTGGACACCCTCATGAAAAGTCTCTCTGCAGCCTTCCTGCAGGCTGCCTTCAGGCACTGGCAGGCAGCTCTAAGGTCCCTCTGGAGCCTTCTCCTCTGCAGGCTGCACCCCCCCAGCTCCTTCAGCCTGTGCTCACATCTTGGTGGCCTCCTCTGGCTTCTCTCCAGCAGCTCTGTGTCCTGGGGACGCCAGAACCAGAGACAGTATTGGCGGTGAGGTCTGACACAGGCAGAGTAGAGGGGAAGGATCAGGATCATCTCTTCTGACCTGCTGGCCACACTCTTCAAAAGCTGATTTCCTCTGTTGCTGCTGCAGGTGAGTCTCTACCCCAGCAAGCATCCCAGGGCAGCCTGGGCTGTAAACTGGGACAGCCTGAGCTGCTGACTCACGCTGCTGTCCCTGAAGCTCTAGGAGCCCGGGGGTGGCTGCAGATGTTGCTGGGTGTGGATCACATTTATTCAGGTAGCACATCTTGCCCTCGCTGGCCTGGGCCTCTGCAGTGTGCTTTGATCTTGGGCTACTTCCAAGCTATGTTTTGCTCCCCCAGCCCCGGTGGGGAGGGACCCTGGGCTTGGGCTCCTGTGGTTGCCTTGGCCTGGGGAGTGCTGCACAAGCTCATGGGCAGGTCATGCAGTGAGGAGCACAGGGCTGGGGTGGGGAGCAGCTGGGCTGACTGCTCTGAAAGTGCTTGTGCCAGCTCTCATCCAAGTGCTAAGGTACCATCTGGGAAACTTGCCACCTGCTAGGCCTTAGGCAATGTACAGCTGCTTCTGTCAGGGTGCAGAAAGCCTGCCTGGGACACCTCAGCTTCCTTCTCATGGGCAAACAGAACAGGGGCTCAGGGGGATCAACCTCCCTACGGAAGGGTGGGGGAAAATGAGTTCTCTTCTGTGGTTCTGACTTCTCCTGAGATTGAAAAAGGTCAGGAGAAGCAGCAATGCTGATAAACCTGAGGTGCCCAGCATCACAAACACCAGTTTGGTTTGCTGTGCCTGCAGATAAAGCATCTGCAAGCTGTGTTTTGTATCTCATAACTTGCACAGCTTCTTAGCTATTTTACCTTTGCATTTTGCTCAGGCTTATAACGAAGTCTGGATCCGTATCAAAATGCAGAGAAGTAATTTTCACAGCATTATCCCCTCTGGATTCCTGCAGTCAGGATGAGTGGGTGTTTGCATCAGAAGGTAGAATAAATGCTGCTGTTTGAAATGCTGCCTCTGCAGCTCCCTCTCACCCTGAGCTTTCTGGATGCTCCACTTCCGAGCCTGGGAGACCTCTGTTCCACCTGCACTTGGAACCACCCTCACCTGCAGGCAGCAATGCCTGAGTGTGCCTCTCTTCAGTTCCCATACCCTGCTGTGGATTTTCCTCCCTTGCACTGTTTGGATGTGTAAGGTGATGCTGGACAGTATTTATGTGGTGTTTTTTTCCCCCCCCCATGGTTGAGAGTTGTGATTAGATCTTGTTAGAATCTATCCCCACGGAGAACAGCAGGGCTCTAGTTCATAGAATCATAGAATGGTTTAGGTTGGAAGGGACCTCAAAGATCAGCCAGTTCCAACCCCCTCCCTGCCGAGGCTGCCAGCCTGACTGCTCCTGCTGCACACAGCTCTAGAAAGCCTTCCACAGAGGAGGACTTTGAAGAAAGAAGCAATGCTGCATGTCAGCAGCTCGATGCCCTCACCTTTGAAGCTTGCCGATGTCCCGGAGGGAGTGGGAAGCAAAGCAGTGCCCCTAGGCAAGGTGGCTGTGTGCTGTGTGCTGTGTGCTGTGCGCTGTGTGCTGTGCGCTGTGTGCTGTGCTGTGTGCTGTGTGCTGTGTGCTGTGCGCTGTGTGCGGTGTGCTGTGCGGTGTGCGCTGTGCTGTGTGCTGGGTGCTGTGCGCTGTGTGCTGTGCTGTGTGCTGTGCGCTGTGTGCTGTGCGCTGTGTGCTGTGCGCTGTGCGCTGTGCGCTGTGTGCTGTGCGCTGTGTGCTGTGTGCTGTGTGCTGGTGGTGGAGGGGCTGGGCTGGTGCAGCAGCTGCCGGAGGGGCTGTGGGGTGCTGGCAGCAGCTGTAAGGGAGGGTGGCAGAGCACACTGCAGCCCCGTGGAGGAGTGCAGCTCTGGGCAAATGCTTGTTGGCAACTCCCTGCCGTGTGGCACTCGAGGGCTGCAGCTGCCTTCACGCAGCAGCAAAGCAGCAGCAAGCTTCAGATGCCTCGGAGTGGTCAGGTAAGGTCCTGGGCTGCATAACCTGTGAGTGACTGGCACAGCATCAGTCCTCCAGGTGCCTCCTGCCAGCCTGGGCTGGGCTGCCTTGTCATAATGTGGCAGCAGGCATTCCTGTCCTTCCCCCCAGAGCTAATGTGAGCTCTCCAACAGCTGATTGAAGTACTTCACCCCACAGCCCTCGAGCTGGCCCTTTCCCTGCTGGCTGCCTCCTTTTGTTCTCCCCAGCCAGCTTCTTACAGCACCACCTGCTATTCAGAGCCTGCCTCTGTGCTTGACTTCAGCCCAGTCCCTTCCTCGCCACATGCTTCTGGGAAAGGTGAAGTTGGTCCAGCTGCAGCTCCAGGAGCTGTGTGTAGAAGAAATTTGTGTGCTGGTTGCTGTTCCCTTACAGAGAGAGCCCAAGACCTGCTGGGAGCAGATCTGCAGCATCACCTTTGAGTTTCCTTGTGCCCCTCTGCTTTGCTTCAGGCAGGTGGTGCCTGCTGTACTCCAAAGCCCCAGGCACTGCCCACAAGCCCTGCACACCGTTCAGTGGCAGCTCAGCCAGCAGCGTGCAGGGCTGCTGAGCTCTGTGACTCACAGCCCCAGAAACGAGCTGCTCCTAGCCAGCAGGGCACACATTGGCCTTTCTCTACCCAGCTGAAGCACATGAAGCAACCTACTGCTGGAAATATTTCTCTCTCTGCCTCTTTCTGTGCTGCAAAAAGGTACACTGCTAACAGCTGCTAGAGATGAGGACCACAAAGGTATTCAAACACCTCTGCCTTGTTTGCTGTGTCTCTGTGACCTGCTGGCTCCCGTGATGCTGACAGGAGCAGACACTTTTGTCATCAGCAGTGCTGTGCCTCTGAAGGGTGGTTTCTCCCCTGAGGCATTTCCACAGTCTGCATGGCCCAAAGCAACAGCTTCAGTCTGAAGGGAGGGAGGCAGAGCTGCTGTGGTGGCCTCCCCTGCTTCAGTGTACCTATGGCACCAGGTCTCCAGACAAAGGCTGCTGCAGGCACTGGGGAACGTGATCTGGCTGGGCACAAACAAATCTTCTCCTTTGCACCTGGGAAGGTCAACTGTAAAGGACATCTGAAAGGACATCTCTCATCACAGCCTCCTGCTTTCCCCTGCCCTTGGCACATGGCAGCAGGCCTGTGCTGTCCTGTTCTGGCATCAGCTTTAGCACCAAAGGCTTCCAGAGACAGCTCCTCAGCATGAGCGCACCCATGGACATGTGGGCTTGAGGGCTGCTTGCTGAGCAGAGCCCCAGCAGTGTCACCAGGATCAGGCCTCAGGCAGACTGCTGCACCCCTTGCAGGCTCCTGGTCCAGCTGTGCTCCGAATTCACTCCTGTCCCTGGCACTGCCTGGGGCTTGGTGAGCACAGGCAAGCTGGGTGAGAGCTCTGCCCCAGCAGCACTGGCAGCAGTGCCCTGGGCTGTGCCTCTGCCAGCTCAAGGACAGCAGGGGAGGAGTGGAGCTGCTCCTGCTGCACCACCTGGGCTTGGCTGCAGAGTTGGCTGCCAGCTGCGGGGCTGGCAGAGGAGCAGGACGTGCTGAGCTCCAGCAGGCAGCCACTGCCCGCAGCTGCCAGCCAGGCTCACTCATGGGCACAGCCTGGGGCAGCTGGGGTGGCTCTGTGCAGCCACAGCTCCACTGGGCTCTGCCAAGTCAGCCAGAGGACTCCTGCTCCTTGCCCACTGCCCCCAGCACTTGTGTTTCACTGCAGAGTGCTTTGCCAAGGCCACTTGGAGCTCATCCTTGGCACGCCTCTGCTCCAGGACTGCTTACCCTGCCTTCTCCCTTTCAGGGTGAAGAACACATCCACCTCTTCCCACCCAGCAGAGCTCAGCACTTTCCTCACCTCTGCTGGGGCTGAGGCTCAGGCTCAGCAGGCACAGCCAGATGGGTCTGCAGCATTCAGGATGCATCATTTTAAGGCAATACTGAGCCTGAGCTGAGGGACTGAAGGATGCTGCAGGTGAGCACAGGAAAGGAACCTGCTCCTGCCTGCCTGCAGGAACTCAAACAGGCAGAAGAAGCTGCACTGTCACTCATGTCCCCTGCCAAGGGACACAGGTGGCTGCACTGGAAGGAGAAGAGCTCGGGCAGGAGCGGAGGGTGCAGCAGTCTAGATACCAGGGCAAGCAAACTCCTTCCCTGTTTCTGCCATCCTGGGATAGCTCTGCAAAACTGAGACCAGCCAGGAACTACAGCAGGCTCCCTCCAGTGAGCTGTTTAGTTCTGGGGGTCAGAAAACAGCATTTTGCAGACTGGCTGCCCAGAGTGAGCCAGCAGGTGCTGCTCTCTCCTGCCCAGCTGTGCTCACTTTGCCTCTGGCTCTCCACCTGTGGTGAGCAGTGCTGGGAAGTGGAGCTTGAGCAGAGGCAGAGTGAGCCATCGAGATCTATGGGCCAGCTCTCAGGGCTAGGCTTGGCCTTGTCTGGGAACTGTGCAGGGCAGGAATGGCTGAGAACACAGAAGCACAGGAGGTCAGGGGCTGAAAGGGACCTCCAGAGATCATCCAGTCCAAGCCCTGCCGGAGCAGGTCACACAAGAACACACCCAGGCAGGTTTGAATGTCTGCAGAGAAGACTCCACAGCTTCTCTGGGCAGCCTGCTCCAGGCTCCAGCACCCTCCCAGGGACAAAGGTTCCCCTCCTGTTCCCCTGGCACCTCCTCTGCTCCAGCTTGCCCCCAGTGCCCCTTGTGCTGCCCTTGGGCACAGCCTGGCTGCATCCTGCCCACACTGCCCTGCACATCTCCAGCACAGCACTGAGAGCAACCTCAGGCTGCTCTGCTGCCAGCTCCCAGCCTCAGCCCCAGCTCCCTCATCCTGGTGCCACAGGAGATGTTCACTGCCTGCAGCTCCTTGGGGCCCTCTGATGGACTCTTTCAAGCAGCTCCCCGAGGTCCTCCTTGAGCCGAGAGGCCCAGAGCTGGACACAAACCTCCTGTCTCAGCACAGCAGGGAAGGGCAACCTGCTCTCCTTACTCTGACAGGCAGGTGGGGACCGAGTGGTCCCTGGGCACCTCTTCCTGCCTCTCTTCAAGGCTGCCACCAGCCCTGGAGAGTGGTGGTGGCCGTGCTCAGGCTGCCTCTGCCCTTGGGCTGTCTCCCCTCACCTTGGGGTACACAGCTGATGAGGAGCCTGTGTGGTGGCCTGGCCACAGAAACATCTGCTGTGGAAGGCCTTGGCTGAGCACATCATTTCCCTCTTCAGGCAGATGGTTTCAGACCAGGACAGAACTTCCAGTGCCCATTGCAACTGAGCTGCAGCCCAGTGTGGCCTTAGGAAAGGAACCAATTTCTCACCTGAGTGTACCTTCAGAGCAGGACACGAATCTGTCTGGTTCCCACCAGAGCTATTCAGTAAGGGACTGCTAATAATGTTCTAGACAAAGAAGTTTGCTACGTTTGTTCTGCTCAGGTGAGGCTCAGAGACGACTCAGAACGAACTCCTAAGCACAGAAGGAGAGAAGGCAGCCTGCAGGAGCAGTGCCCCGTGGGGAGATGATGATGAGGAGAGGCTGAAGCAGCAAACCACTCAAGCTAACGCCCCCAGGGGAGCTGGGCAGTGTCCCTGCAGAGCTGCAGGGAAAACCTCACCCACCTCTGGGTGAAACTCTTCCCTGTGTCACCACAACCCCTGGTGATGGAGGTGTCACCCATGGCTCCCCAGCCCCAGTTGCCCTGAGTGCCCTGGCTCCCAGCATGGGCACTGCAGCTGGAGATGCTCCCATGAGGACTGGCAGACTTCTGTTTGGTGTCTGGGGGCTTTCAGCAGGGACTGTTTGCCAGCAAGCCACAGCCCCTGTGGAGATCACCACTGCCTGGTGATCTGAGCTGATTTCTGCAGAGGAGTTGTATGCAAATGTTGAAGTAGAAATGGAGGCTTCTGCTGCTGGAAAGCTCTCAGGCAGGGCAGGCTGCACACTGGAATTAGCCCAGCAGTGCTCTCAGCACTCTCCTGACATGAAAGTGATGTGGGGGGCAGGGGGGAAAAACATAATTCCAAGGCTTCTTGAATGAAGTGCATCAGTCTGTGACACCTCCCCAGCTCAGCCTCCCCACGGGGAGTACTTTAACATTGCTTTTGCATAGCTTGATGGCTGCCAGAGGTCTCTCTGCAGCAGGCTGTGGATGTCCTCGTGCCATGCACAGCTAGAACGGGCCAGATCCTGCCTAGGCCACTCTAACCTCCAGAAGAGGAGCTGCTTGCTGGCAGGAGGTTTTGCCAAAGAGCAGCACAGAGAAATGTAATAGGGAGGATCAGCAGCCCGAGCAGAGCAGCAGAGAAAAGGATCCCCACGGTGACATTCAGAAAGCTTGCCCTGAGGAAGGACTGGAGAAGAGCTGCTGCAGCACCTGCCCTTCGTGCCACAGGTCTGCCCTCTGCTCTCAGCTGGCAGAGCACTGCCCAGGCTGTCACTGCTGTGTGACAGTGCTGGAGACACCAGGGCAGAGCTGCTGCTGGCACAGGCTGCCCTCACCTCCCGGGCACCAGGTCGTGCCAGCGAGCTGCTGATGGGCATGAGCTGAAAATCCTCCTGGGGCAAGAGCACTTAGCATTGGGCCAGCCACAGTGTGCTGAGACCCAGCCCTGCAGACAGAGACAGCAATGGATCAGCTCAGGGCTGCAGGGTGCTTGGGGCAGGTCACTGGCAACGGGGAGCTTCAGAGACCTCTGCTGCAGGTGTGCTGGGGGGCAGGGACACACTCACAGGGTGTGCTGGGGGGCAGGGACACACTCACAGGGGGTGCTGGGGGGCAGGGACACACTCCTGTGAGTATAAAGCTGAAAGGGCAAAGGGTTTGTGAGCAGGTGGCAGGGAAGAGCTGTGCCGTGTGTGGCAGGGGAGGAAGTGCTTACTCACTCCTGTTCCCTTCTGTCACATCATTTATTCATCACAAAGAGCTCCTCAGCATCTGCTGCCTTGCTCTGGGGGAATTGTTTTGCAGAGCCTGCAGCCGTGTAAGGAATGCTCATTCCCAGCTGAGAGGTGCTGGGGCCCTGAGCTGGATGCAGCAGTGTGCACCAAGTGCAGTCACCTGCCCAGGGGACACCCTTGGCTGGGTAAAGGACATGCTTCATGCTTTGCCCCCACGTCTGCCTGTGCTGACCCCTCCCAGCACCATTTCCTCCTGTGTCCCAGAAGGACATCCCCCACTGACCCCAGCCTGCCCCACGGTGCCTTCCAAAGTGCCTGCTGCACATGGGCAGGGATCGAGGGCCAGCTTGGGTGGCCAAGCTGTGCAGCTGGGACACACCACAGCATCTGACACATGGGTTTGTGTCCTGGGATGGTGACCCTGTGCAGAGGACACCCAACACAGCTGGCAGAGCTTCTGTGGCATCCTGTTATCCCTATCAGCATTCCCCCTTTGCATCCTGTTATCCCTATCAGCATTCCTCCCTGGCACAAATCCTTGCCAGCAAGGCATCCCCTGCCTGGAGTCTGATGCATGGGACAAGGAAACTGCAGCACAGGAGGTTGCAGCTCAAGACAAGAGGCAACTTCTGTTGCTGTGTGGGTCCCAGAGCAGTGGCACAGGCTGCCCAGAGAGGTTGTGGAGTCTCCTTGTGTGGAGCCTTTGCAGCCTCTGTCTGGATGTGTTGCTGTGTGCCCTGAGCTAGCTTGGATGGTCCTGCTCTGGCAGGAGGCTTGGACTGGAGGAGCTCTTTGGGTCCCTTCCAACCCCTGACACCCTGTGATTCATAACTCAAACAAGGAGGTCCTTTCCCCTTGCCTTTGCCACAGGGTGCCACATGTGCCCTCTCCCTCCTGCCTTCAGGTGGTCCCCAGGAGATGCCTTTGCACTTGCAGAGAGCCCTGACCTTACTGAGGCAGGAGGAGCAATGCTCCCTGCATGAATGTCTGCCTCCACTTGCCCTGCTGCTGAGGAAGCCTCAGGCTTACCCCCTCAGGCAAGCCCTGCAGCCCTGCCAGCCTCCCTCTTGCCCTGACTGAGGAGCAGCCTGCAGGCACACACATACCCTGCACAGGCTCCTGACACAGGCTCCTGATCCTCACCATGGCACACCACATCTGCAAACAAGGAGCAAGGTGTCACTGGCCAGGAGAGAACATCTTGGGTTGGAAACGACCTTCAGAGGTCACCCAGTCCAGTCACAGACATCATCCAGTCCAGTCACAGAGGTCACCCAGTCCAATCACAGAGGTCACCCAGTCCAGTCACAGACATCATCCAGTCCAGTCACCCTGCAGCTGAGCATGCTCCAGTCACCTTGGATCCCCTGACCATGCAGGAGTGCACAACCTGCACCACCCCAGTTTGCCACTGACCTCTTCTCTCTTCAGCAGCCACCTACTGCTGAACCCATGCAACACAGAGACCCCCACTTGGATTTTGTGCCAGATTCTTTATGGACAGAAAACCACAACAGGCTTTAGGATAGGATAGGATAGGATAGGATAGGATAGGATAGGATAGGATAGGATAGGAGTAGAATAGAATAGAATAGAATAGAATAGAATAGAATAGAATAGAATAGAATAGAATAGAATAGAATAGAATAGAATAGAATAGAATAGGATAGAATCGAATCAAATTATCCAGGTTGGAAGAGACCTCCAAGATCATCCAGCCCAACCTATGTCATTATAAGAACACAAAGGGGCTTGGGAAAACAGAGTGGGTATTTTACAGACTTAAAATATGCATTGCTGGGTTGGAAGGCTCATTAGTAAAGTGTTAATTACAGGAAATTGGCTAATCTCTGCCTGAGCTTTTATTTAATTCCTAAGCACTGTGTTTCTAAGATCTGAGCTCTTGAGTGGCTTCTCTGCCATCAGTAGGTCTGAGTCACTGTCAGTGGCAGGGGAGGAAAGCAAGGAGGTGAGAGAGCTTCTGTTGTGGAGTGTTTCAGCTGAAGAGAAGAGAAAAAGGCCTTTTGCAGAGAACGAGCCCATGGGCAGCAGGGGAGGGCTGCCAGCTGAGCACCCCTCGGCCAGCTAAGGCAGCCCAAAGCTACCCAGCTCAGCCAGATGTGTCCCCTCTGGGCTGAGACATCTCACCTCAAGTCCCATCAGGAACTTGCACTCAGCTCCTCCTACCACCAGTGCCGGCCCCTGCAATGTGAACTGGAGCTGAGTCCCCATCCTCCTCTGCCAGCCCCTGTGCTGCCCCAGCAGAGGCTGCCTGAGGGACAGGGGCTCCCAGGGTCAGTGCCTCGGGCAGCAGATCACACAGGCAGGGCAGGCTGAAAGTGCAGGCACAGCAAACAGCCTCTGAACAACGGAGCTGCCAAATGTGTCAGAAGCATCTCCTTACTGAACTCTCCCTCAAGAGCAACGATCCAGATGGGACTCAGCTTCTTCCTTGCTAGGGGCTAAGGGCAAGCTTCCCTACTCCTCCACCGAGGGGCTGGGTGGGTATTAGGAGTAACTGCTGTGTGCAGCACTTTCCTGCATCCTGAGTTACTGAAATCCCACAGCTGGGAGAGCAAACTGCAGGTGGCTTGCTCCTGCACCCTTGGCCAGCTTCATGGCCTTCATCCCATGCTAAACCCCAAGTCCTCTGCCTTGTCCTTGGTGAAATCCCAAAGTTTGTTCCCTTGTCCCCGTGGGCTGTGTTGCTGACACGAAAGGGGAGAGGCTTTCCCCTGTGTTCACTCCGGGAAGGGAGCTGAGGGAAGAGCAGGAGGAGGTCAGGACAGCCTGAGGCACAGGTGGTGTTTTTCCTGCCACTTGCTCTGGAGAAAGTCCTTCAGACCCAAAGATAACTGCGTGGACTTGCCGAGGGGAGCAAGCCAGCAGGCACTGCTCGTTTGGAGTCTGCTGAGTCCCCAGATGACCCAGGAAGCACAGGCCAAGCCCTGCCTCCAACAGCAGCCTGCCTCTTGCTCCTGCAGCTGCACGCAGGTAGCACTGCTGTGCTGTCCTGCAAACAAGGGTGCAGCACAGAGCCTTCCTCTGCAGGCTTTACCAAGGGTAGAAAACCAGCCTCAGGGGCTGTGCATTGCATGCAACTGGGGTGCTAAATTGCAGCCCAGCAAAGCTACCTTGCTGCACCTACCTGTTGGGTAGGTCGCCGACAAGGAACCACAAGGGCTGTGTGAAATGTCTTGGAACTGCTTTAGAGAAGGCTGTGGAAGTGTCACCTGTGGCACTGCAGACCCCAGGTCAGCGTGGAAATGGAACCATCAGGGAAAGCCCTGAGGTTTAAAAGCACAAATGCAGGGTGTGAAACGCACGGGAGCCCAGCAGAGTGTCCTGCTGCTCTGTGCTGAGCAGCCACTGCAGCCAGAAGCACTGCTCCACTTCTCCTTCTCTGCCCAGTGCCATGCAGCCTGCACCCAGGCAGAAGATTCAGCTGTGGGCAGTGGCAGCCATGGCCATGAGAAAGGGCAGCCCTGGCCAGAACAGCAGATGTGGGAGAGCCCCGAGGGAAAGTGTGCAGCTGGCAGCCTCCACCGGGCCTGTGCCATTGGTGTTCACACATCTGGCTTGGAGGAGCTCTGTGTGTGCCTGTCTGACAGGCAACCTGCCTCCCCAGCCTGTGCCACAAGCCCTGGCAGCTGTGGATGGGCAAATCATGGAATGGGTTAGGCTGGAAGGGAGCTCAAAGCTCAGCTAGTCCCAACCCCCCTGTGCCACAGGCAGGGACACCTCCCACTGGAACAGGTTGCTCAAGGACTCATCCAGCCTGGTCCTGAACTCCTCCAGGGAGGTTGTGGAGCACAGAAGCACAGAATGGGATCCAAGATCCAAGATCCAAGATCTTGGATCCCATTCTGTGCTTCTGTGCTCCACAACCTCCCTGGGCAACCTGTGCCAGTGTCTCACCACCCTCACTGCAAACAGCTTCCTCCTCACATCCACTTTCAATCTCCCCTCTGCCAATTCAAACTCATTCCTTCTCCTCCTGCCCCTCCTGGATCCCCCTTCAGATCCCACAAGGCCACTCCAAGGTCTCCTGGCAGCCTTCTCCTGTCCAGGCTGCAGAGCCCCAACTCCCTCAGAGCAGAGCTGCAGCTCTCTGTTGCACAAAGCACAGGTGCAGCTGGGGCCAGGGCAGGAGGAGGGACAAGGGTCCCTGTTCCCTTGCCACAGCAGGGAATGGTGCCAAGGCCAAGCTGCCTCTTGCTTTTGTGTGTCAGTGGTCAGGCTGCTGACCTCTCACTCCATGCACCCTCTGTGTGCTCACCACTTCTGAAACCGCCCTCAAAAACCAGCCAAAAATGCCAAGCCCCAACAGCAGCCTGCAACAGCCCAGCTGCTCAGAGGGGTGAAAGCTCCTGCAGGCCAGCACCAGCTCACTTTGCCAGGCACTAAGCTTGCAGCCCTGGCCATGCCTCCGTGGTTGTCTGTGGTGGACAATGTCCCTCCTGCCCTGTGCTCCCCTGGGTAAGGTGGGCTTTGGGGCTCAGCCCGGGAGCCATCCTGCACCACAGCTCCAGGCTGAGCAGGGCTGCACAGCAACCCTGCCTGCAGCAGCCAGCAGCTGTTGGGAGAGCTTCTCTTGGCTCCTCCTTGCTCGTACACCCCCACACAGCAGCTGCCAGCCCAGGTGGAAGTCACAAACAACTCCAGCAGCAAGCAAACCACAGCCAGAGGCTGCCAGCAAAGCAGCACTGAGGCTGAGCCCTGTCTGAAGCTCTGAGGGGGGCAAGGCTGGCACTGAGCTGTGTCTGCATCTGTGGGCACTTGGTCCCAACTCTGTCACCACTGGTTCGACCTTCCCTATGGTTTCACATGTCCTGGGATGCTTCAGCACTGATGGGGCTCTCACAAAGACCCCACAGCTGGGGCCAGGGGTGCACAGGGGAGTGGTGTCCTTTAGGGAGCATCCATCCATCCATCCATCCATCCATCCATCCATCCATCCATCCATCCATCCATCCATCCATCCATGTCCTGCTGTTTCTGTGCACCCGGAGCAAAGGTGAAGCTGGTGCACCAGAATCTGCTGTAGCTTTCTCTACCCTTCCAGGCAGCCTCTACCTGCAGGTGCCTGCCACAGGGATGCAGGAATCCAGAGTCCACCCTGTGCAGTAGGTCACTGGGGAGGGAAGGAAGGAAGGAAGGAAGGAAGGAAGGAAGGAAGGAAGGAAGGAAGGAAGGGAGGGAATATCTGGCAGGGAACTGGAGCGGTAAATTGTCCATGCTGGCCAGAGATGGTTATTTTGCCATCATCCAGGTTCTCCTGCAGCAGAGAAATGCAGAGCTAAGAATTAGCACATGGCCCATTAACCTTCAAGTGCCTCGCAGCAGCTGCCTGGGGAAAAGAGAGAGGAGAAGCAGAGTCTGGAGCAATAATTAACAGTGAACAGACCCTGAGAGGAAAGCAGGGATGATGAGGAGGGAATTATGCAAAAGACTTCTCCTGAGGGAGCTGTGCTCTTTGCATGCTGAAGCTCACTCACACCTCCCTGGCAGTGGCTTTCAGCAGGACTGGTTTCTTTGCACCCAAAGCTTTTCTGGAGAAAGAGCTCTTTGTCTCTCCAGTTCAGGAATGGACATTTGCCTGCCTCTGCTGCCAGCCTGGCCTGCCGTGCCCTGGGCCTGGCCACACAGTGGGACACGAGCAAAGTGGTGGTGTCCATGCATGGAGAGGGAGAAGCACATGTAGGGACCAGGTGCTCTGATGGGCACAGAGCACACCTGTGGGTCCTGAGCTCGTTGGCTGGGCTGGATGTACCCAACTGTCTGAAAAACAGCTCCTTCTTGCCATGTTCAACGTGGATGGACACTTTTTTGCCCAGCTGTGCTTTGCCTGAGGACAAAGAAGGGCTGCAAAGCACATGGCTGCCAGTCACTGTGCCTGGGCATCTCCTCTCCCTCCAGGTTTGGCCCCTGCCCCGTCCTTGTCCCTGCAAGGCGCTGGTGTCCCTCCCTCTTCCCCACGCACACACACACTGCCCACGGGGCTGGGACACACAGCAAGAGGGGAGCAGAGCTTGGTCCTCATCCCCTCTCCCTTTGCACAGCAAGAGGGGAGCAGAGCTTGGTCCTCGTCCCCTCTCCCTTTGCACAGCAGGATGGGAGCAGAGCTTGGTCCTCGTCCCCTCTCCCTTTGCAGAGCAGGAGGGGAGCAGAGCTTGGTCCTCGTCCCCTCTCCCTTTGCGGGAGCAGGAGGGGAGCAGAGCTTGGTCCTTGTCCCCTCTCCCTTTACAGAGCAGGAGGGGAGCAGAGCTTGGTCCTCGTCCCCTCTCCCTTTGCGGGAGCAGGAGAGGAGCAGAGCTTGGTCCTTGTCCCCTCTCCCTTTACAGAGCAGGAGGGGAGCAGAGCTTGGTCCTCGTCCCCTCTCCCTTTGCGGGAGCAGGGCGCAGGCTGGGCAGGAGGCGAGGGCTAAGAGCTGCAGCCAGAGGCTGTGCAGGCATCGCGGTGTAGCTGCTGTGCCGCAGGCTGGGGCGCAGGCAGGAGGAGCAGCCTCGGCCCCTCGGTCTGCAGGCGCACAGCACTGACAGCCTCCGGACACTGAGCCCTGCTGGCAGGGGCTCGCTGGAGCCTGTCTGCCGACTGTGGTTCTCTGCACCCAGTGGACCTCCAGCACTGAACTGGTGCCGGGAAGGATGCTCTGGTCTAATTCGTGACACTCTGCTCAGCACAAAGTCTGCAATGTGCTAATCAGAGATTTGAACTGGGTCCTTTAATTAAAAACAAAACAACAAACCCCACCTCTTGCTGAAAGAATAATGAGTCACTTTTTTTTTTCCCCTTTAATGAACATTAAATTTTGATTACTTCTTTGCAGCTCAAGGAGATTTTGAAGTGACTCTGGAATAGCACAGAATGGAATGGAATAGACTAGACTAGACTAGACTAGACTAGACTAGAATAGAATAGAAGGGAATAGAAAGAATAGAATAAGCAAAGTCAAAAGAGAGCTCCAAGCTCACTCAGCCCAACCTATCCCCCAGCCCTAGCCCATGGCACTCAGTGCCCATCCAGGCTGTGCTTGAACACCTCCAGGGATGGGGACTCCACCACCTCCCCTGCAGCCCATCCCAATGCCAATCACTCTCTCTGCCAACAACTTCCTCCTCACATCCAGCCTCAACCTGCCCTGCCACAGCTTCAGCCTCTGTCCCCTCCTTCTGGCCCTGGCTGCCTGGCAGCAGAGCCCAAGCCCAGCTGGCCACAACCTCCCTGCAGACAGCTGCAGAGAGCAATGAGCTCTGCCCTGAGGCTCCTCTTCTGCAGGCTGCACACCCCCAGCTCCCTCAGCCTCTCCTCTTGGGGCTGTGCTCCAGGCCCCTCCCCAGCCTTGCTGCCCTTCTCTCAACACCTTCCAGCACCTCAACCTTCATCTCTCTGCAATGGAGGCAACCAGAGCTGGACACAGCACTCAAGGTGTGTGCTGAGCAGTGCTGAGCACAGGGGCACAAGCACTGCCCTGCTCCTGCTGCCCACACTGCTCCTCAGCCAGCCCACCATGCCCTTGGCCTTCTTGCCCACCTGGGCACGCTGCTGGCTCCTCTTCAGCTGCCCCCCAGCACCCCCAGCTCCCTCTCTGCCTGCCTGCTCTCAGCCTCTCTGTCCCCAGCCTGCAGCACTGCCTGGGGTTGCTGTGGCCAGAGTGTATAAAGGTATTCCTAGAATGACAGACTGGACCTGATCTCTTGACACTGCTGCTGCTGTGTGCCCAGGCTGCCCAAGGACCACAGCTATGTGGTGCAGAGGGAGGGAAGAAAGCAAATCACCCTCCCAGGGCTCCCCAGCTCCCCAGGACCCCAGCCGGGAGCGGTGCTTGGCCTCTCTCCTGCACTCTGCACACAGAGCAGTGCCTCTGAGGTTGAGCTCTGCCGGGGGCAGGGAGAGAGCAGATGCAGGAGCCAGGCTGCAGCTGAGCTCACCAGGCTCAGTGTGGCACTGAAAGCATCACCATCGACCAGCACACACAAGAACAAAGCCTGTGCCAGTGAGCTGTGCTGCCCAGCAGAGCAGCGGCACCAGCAGTGCCGGCAGGCACCAGGGCAGCCTGCCCACGGGCACTGTTGTTTCCCTCAGCACACCACAGTAACTGTTCACAGCTTCCTGGGGCTCCTGCAGGTAGGATAAAAAAATACTTCAGCAGTGAATGCTCCTTAAATTATGCATAGTGTTTACCTGCATCCCGCTGCAGCTCTGCCATCTTTCATGAACATGAAAAGCAGAAATCCAGAGAGCTCTCCTCTGGGGGCAGAATATTCCAGAGTGATCTGTCTGCTGACATGAACCCACACTCCTGCTGCTGCCAGGTACTTCAGCAGGAGTTCTTCAGGGCATGTGTGAAGACAGGCCTGAAGCACTGCCTCCTGCCATGAGCAAGGAGAGGAGGGCAGGTCTGCACTGCCTGAACAGAATAACATCAGCCAGGTTGGAAGAGAGCTCCAAGCTCATCCAGTCCAACCTAGCACCCAGCCCTAGCCAGTCAACTAGACCATGGCACTAAGTGCCCCATCCAGCTGCCTCCAAACACCTCCAGCAACATAAAGGATCTCAGCACAATCAGTGCTGAAACCCCAAAGTAATGGCAAGGCTCAGATGTGAGAAACGATGTCTGACTGCTAGGGACAGGGCTGGCTGTTAGTGATGGGCACAGTCAGAGCCTGAAGGGAGCAACCTGCCACATGCCTTCCTCTCGCCTCTTTCCCGAGAAAAACTGCCTGGGGCTCTCTCTTGGAGCCACTGGGGCACCTTCAGGCCCTGCTCCTCAGGCTTGCTGTTTCCAAAGGTGCTTGTCTGGGAAGCAGGAAGAGGAATCCCAGTGCATGAGCAGGTGATGCCAGGCCAGGAGGGCTCAGAGGCACTGCACTCACTTTGCAGGTCAGACCTTCAGCCACGGATGAGACACCACAGACAGCAGCTGAGCTCCTGCAGCTGGTGCCCAACCAAGGCAAGCAGTGTAAAAACCCTGCTGTTTCTCAGCTCCTGCCACACTGAAATGAAGAAGGGGTCAGCTAAAACAAGATCCAAAACCTGAAGCTGGGATCCTCACAAGCAGGCAAAGCCAGCTTGCTTAGTTTGGGCTGAAAAATCCTCTAGTTACTGACTCACTGGTTTGGAAAAATAACATTTTCCTAAAGACAACTCTGCAGACTGCCACCATAATTCAAAAACTTGCCTTTTTTTTTTTTTTTTTTTTTAAAGGAAAAAGAAAATCAGTTTTTCAACAGCTTCCAGAAAAAAAACCCAACAACCTCCACAAACCAAACCAACCTAACAACAACAACAACAAAAACCCCAAATACCCAAACTTAAACAATTAACTATTTAAAGTTGTGCTTGCAGTGCAAAAACCCAAACCTTAATTTGCTCCTCAAGCCTATTCACAAGGTCTTGTAATGAGAGGACGAGGGGGAATGGGTTCAAACTGGCAGAGGGGAGATTTGAACAGGATGTTAGGAGGAAGTTCTTCACAGTGAGGGTGGTGAGGCACTGGCACAGGTTGCCCAGGGAGGTTGTGGCTGCTCCCTCCCTGGATGTGTTCAAGGCCAGGCTGGATGAGGTCTTGAGTGATCTGTTCTAGTGGGAGGTGTCCCTGCCTGTGGCACAGGGGGGTTGGAACTGGCTGAGCTTTGAGGTCTCTTCCAACCTAAACCATTCTGTGATTCTATGAAGGGATTCTGCAGAGATCCAGGACTGTCAGTAACACCTCCCCCAGAGGCAGCCAGATGCTGCTCAGTGTTTGTGTGCCTGGAAGGTCAGCAGCAGTATTTGGCGTTGGTGTGGCAAAGCTTTGCCGGGGTCAGCTGCCCTGAGCCTGCTGCCTGCAGGCAGGCTGGGGGTGGCAGATGCAGAGGGCTGGCAGCAGAACGGAGCAGGCACTCCTGGGACCTCTCACACCTTGCCCCACAGTTCCTGCCACAATAGGTCAGGCGGATCACAGCTCCTAAGCTGCCTGCTCCTCCCCTGCTCTGCTGCAAGCCTGGGCGGCAGGTCCTGAAGCAGAGGTCTGGGTGATGTCCTTAAAGGCAGGGGAGGCAGACCCCAGCCAGGATCTTCAGATCCAACCCACTGCAGCAGCAGGTAGCTGTGCCAGAAGCTGGCCAAAGTGCACCCCAAAGGCAGTCAGCAGGGCTGCTCTGCTGCTCCATGCTAGGTCCAGTCTCAAGGTGTGGGTGACCTGTACTATTCATTATATTAATAATTCATAGTATCAAATTATTAATGGTACCTGAGGATAGCCACTGCGTTCTATTTCCCTGCCTCTGGAAATGCCTCCCCTGGGACCATTTGGGGGCATCACACTGCCAAAAATTATTCACCCCGAGTTTGGCTGCTGGACCCAAGTACTCTTCCCCCTCAGCTGTCTCCAACTGATGAGCTCTGAGTTTATCCTCTCGGTACTTTGTCCTCCACCTTGTGCCTGCAGGATGCTGTTTGATTCCTGCCACTTCAGTCCCCTGGATCCTCTGATTGCCATCTCCACCATCCCCCCAGACCAAGAAAGCCTCCCAAGTTTGTGCCAACAGCAAAGTTAATTGGTGCCCTCACACACTGAGGTCGTTACTGAAAGGCTGACCCCGGGGCAGATGTTGTCTTTAAATCAGACACAGTAAAAAGGATTCCCAAGTCCTTGGATTCTTTTCCCCAAGCTGTAGCTTGGAAGTGTTCTCCTCCTTAGGCAGCCACTCGCAGATTTTGCCTTGTCAGGCTAAAAGCATCGTTTTATGAATTGTTCTTTTTAAAAGCCAGGTCCTTATAAAGGCTCTCAGGATCGAGCAGAAGGGTTGCAGCAGTAAAATTCCATCCCTTGTTGCTGGTATTGAGGCATCAAGCACATTCTCCTGTATTGCAGCATGACAGAAGGGTATTGTAATCCAGGTTACTAACACCTTGCCAACCACCTCAGGGGTATCCAGAGCATCATTATTTGCCATCCAGACTCCCTAGCAACACTGAGTGTAAATTTATTCACCAATATTCTTACAAATGGAGATTAAAGCTTGGCCTATTGCAGCCGTGAGCGTGCTGGGAGAAGAAAGAGGGACTCCATCTCACACTGTGTTTGTTCAGCTGGCTGAAAAAATGCCAACACCAATTTGAAGGGAGATGTCATTAAAGAAAAAAGGGATTTTATCCTTTGGAAAAAAAAGAATCACAGAATAAAGCAGGTTGGAAAAGACCTCTAGGACCATCGAGTCCAACCTATCACCTAAGCCTTCTCATTAACTAACCCCTGGCACCAAGTGCCTCATGCAGCCTCCTCTGAAACACCTCCAGGGATGGGGACTCCACCACCTCCTTGGGCAGCCCATCCCAATGCCAATCACTCCTGCTGTGTAGAACTTCTTCCTGATGTCCAGCTTGAACCTGCCCTGGCGTAGTTCTAGGCTGTGTCCTCTTGTTCTGTCAGATCCAAGTTATTGCTCAGCTTCTTGTCCCTCCTTGGCTGTTTGCTGCTGCTGGGCAGGAGGACAGCAACGCTGATCTCTCCGTGTTTGCTTTAATTGCTCCCTTGCCCAGGTCTATGTATTGCCAACATCGGTTGTGTTCTGCCAGATTTCTGCCCGGGGTGACCCCGCGGTGCCACACCTGCCCTGCCCTGCCCTGCCCAGGTTCCCAGCGCTGCCCAGCATTGCCCGCAGCAGCAGCAGCATCCCCACAGCAGCAGCCCCGTAGCAGCATCCCCGCAGCAGCAGCCCCGCAGCAGCAGCCTCACAGCAGCAGCCTCACAGCAGCAGCCTCACAGCAGCAGCCTCACAGCAGCAGCCTCACAGCAGCAGCCTCACAGCAGCAGCCTCACAGCAGCAGCCTCACAGCAGCAGCCTCACAGCAGCAGCCTCACAGCAGCAGCCTCACAGCAGCAGCCTCACAGCAGCAGCCTCACAGCAGCAGCCTCACAGCAGCAGCCTCACAGCAGCAGCCTCACAGCAGCAGCCTCACAGCAGCAGCCTCACAGCAGCAGCCTCACAGCAGCAGCCTCACAGCAGCAGCCTCACAGCAGCAGCCTCACAGCAGCAGCCTCACAGCAGCAGCCTCACAGCAGCAGCCTCACAGCAGCAGCCTCACAGCAGCAGCCTCACAGCAGCAGCCTCACAGCAGCAGCCTCACAGCAGCAGCCTCACAGCAGCAGCCTCACAGCAGCAGCCTCACAGCAGCAGCCTCACAGCAGCAGCCTCACAGCAGCAGCCTCACAGCAGCAGCCTCACAGCAGCAGCCTCACAGCAGCAGCCTCACAGCAGCAGCCTCACAGCAGCAGCCTCACAGCAGCAGCCTCACAGCAGCAGCCTCACAGCAGCAGCCTCACAGCAGCAGCCCCGCAGCAGCAGCAGCATCCCCACAGCAGCAGCCCCACAGCAGCAGCAGCAGCCCAGCAGCAGCATCCCCACAGCAGCAGCAGCCCAACAGCAGCAGCCCTGCAGCAGCAGCAACCCTGCAGCAGCAGCCCCGCAGGAGGAAGTTGTTTGCAGTGAGGGTGGTGAGACACTGGCACAGGTTGCCCAGGGAGGTTGTGGCTGCTCTCTCCCTGGAGGTGTTCAAGGCCAGGCTGGATGAGTCCTTGAGTGCCCTGTTCTAGTGGGAGGTGTCCCTGCCTGTGGCACAGGGGGGTTGGAACTGGATGAGCTTTGAGCTCCCTTCCTACCTAACCCATTCTGTGATTTAGCAAGGAAAGGGAACAAATGTGTGCTGCTGGGGCCTGTTTCTCCTCTGCTTCCTAAGGGCTGTGCCACATTAACCCTTGCAGTCCCAGCCAAGTCCCTCCCGAAGCTTAAGGGTACAAAGGAGCTCACGAGTAGGTTCCTGCCTCTGTTTCTACTAATCTGAGTAACTGCAAGTGCTGGGCTCAGCGATTTGAGCTGTGCCTGTGCACCTCCTAGCAGCAACCTCAGAACCAAATTCAAGAGCCATCAGTCCCCAGCAGGCAAGGATTTTTCAGCAGGTAAAGGCAAGGTGGTATTGCAGGGGAAGAAGTGAAGGTTCCCTGGGTATTTGTCTTGGCTAAGAAAGTGGAGGCCCCGAGGTGGTGAAAGCCCATTTGTCTTGGAGGCACTAGGAAGGCAACGAAGCACAAAGCTGCGGTGCACTGAGCCGTTCTCTTCTCTCATTCTCTTCTCTGAATATATGAGCCTGATTCAGAGGAATCAAAGTCACTGCTCCAAGCTTTGCCCTGTCCTTTGGAAAGCTGCATCAGGCTGCTGGCTGCTTCCCCTGCTAGGCATGGCTGACAGTGGTGTGCTTGGTGTAGAAGCTGCCAGCAAGGAACAACCTGCAGCCAATGTTTTGATGCTGCTGCTGCTGCTGCAAAAGAAGGCAGCTGGAAAGGCATAATTCAGGCATCAACGGCTCCCACAAACCTTCCTTGGCAAGACAGACGGACAAAGGAGCTCACAGGTTAGGTCTTTTCCACCTGGAGTATCTGTGAAGCTGACAATGGTGCTGAACTGCTTTCCTAAAATAGCACTTTCATCACCCAGATGCATTGCCTTAGCTGATGCTTCAAAACTGGAGCATCTCTGTGTTCACTCCACTTTGTAATTTATCCCCAGGAACTCCTCTGGAACTGCTGGCACTGGGAAAAACCCTGAAAATGGATGATGAAAATGATGAGTTGGAGTCTGGAGCCCACTGAGTGATCTCCACCCAGCAGGGTTAAAGTGTTGCTGCAGGCACTTGCTGCAGGTCACTGTCCTGTGTGTTCCCTGTGAATATAGCCCCTGGCTGGCAGATGGCAAAGCAAATCACTTGAGGTGCTTGTTTATGCAGCTACAGGCTTGTTTATGCAATTGCACTGCCCTTGGAGAAAAAGCCTCCTGCAGCCCCCAGGGCTCTGCCCGTGCATGAAAGCCTTCCTGCTATGGGTGGCAGGGAGCAACACCGGGCCTCTTCTACCCATACGTTTGGAGTGGGCATGCATGCACCTCCCCTCCCTCTGTTACCTCCACCTCCTCTTGGCACAGAGAGGAACTCAGATTGCTTCATCTCAGAGGGGCAGAAGCCCCCAGAATGCAGTCTGCCTGCTTTGCTGCAGTACTGCTTGGGGTGACCAAGGTTTGGGGCACTACTGCCCACAGCCACTGCAGGGAATGGGGCAAGGGGCAGCTGAGCTGTGCTAGTGCCAGGCTGGGCTGCCCTGTCACTGGGTGGGCTTACAGCTGGGAGCCTCACAGCAGGTCGCCTGCAGCCTTTCCAGCACCAGGCCAGGCACAGTCCCCAGTTTCTGGAGCAGGATCAGCAGGCACTTTCCTGGGCACACTTTTCTGCACAGCAGGGACATGCCCCTTGCCTTGCCTTGCTCCAGCAGCAAGATGATGTTTGCAGCTTCCCAGGAACACTGCCTTCAGAGGTCTTTGTGAAACCTAAGTATGGTGACAGTGAGAGCATCAGAACAAAGAGCAGGAGAGGACAATGTCCAGGCCTTGCTGTGAGGGAGAAGAGGCACCAGGAGGAGGGGCAGAAGCCTGCAGCTGCTAACAGTGATTGCACAGCCTGACAGCAGGAGCTGCTTGGCACAGCACCTTTCAAAGACAGGACTGGGGCTGGGATGAGGGGGATCAGGCTCTCTGCTCTGGCCTACCCATAACTGCCTCTCCACTCCCAGTCCTGAGCAAGCAGAAGTGAGTGAGTGTGTCCTCGGGCTCCATCTCTCAGCTCAGAGGCTCACCCACCAGAGCTGCCTGTGGCACCTGTGCTCAGCTGCAGACTGTGGGGGTCTGCAGCCAAAGCTGCCTGCTGAGAAGCTCCTGGCTTCTGCTGCAGCTTCTCTCACGAGCTTCCTGTGCTACACATCAGGGCTGGTGGTCACTGCACGGCCAGAGCAGTGGTGTCCCTGGGTGGACAAGAGGACACTGGCAGAGGAGGGAGCCTGTGGGCTGGCTGAGCAGCGAGAGCAGCCGAGGCAGCCAGCGAGAGCAGAGCAGGGCACAGCTGCTTCACTGCGCTGAGCTTTGGATACTTTCCCTTGCTTCAGCACTTTTTAGCACCGATAGGAAAATCACAGAGAGTTGATCCATGGAGAAAAGGAATCTTACCAGGCTGTGGGTTTATGCAAACTAACCAATAAAGGGTGCTTGGATGGCAGCGTTTGTGACTGCCTGCACTGCCCACACCCCTGCAGTGCAGCCTTGTGCTGAGCCCAGAGCCCATCTCTCATCCTGGCTGTAATTTAACCTTGCCCAGAAGATGAAACATCCTTTCAAAACCCATCACAGTTAGTCAGATGGAAAGGGCCAAGTTTCTATTCAGCCTCTTTTTAGTCTTTTCCTTTGGCATCCACCCCACACCCCCTCCATTCTGAGACCATGATGAGAACTCTAGGGACAGCTATTTCAAAACTCACCTTTTAATTCCTCAGTGCTGGGTTAGAATCGACCTGTATTACTGCTTTGCCTTTATCCTCTTGCTACCAGATGGAATGTCATTTCACTATGGCTTTCCCAAACTGTGAGGTTTCACTTCAGCACTTTCAGCCTGCAGACACTTAGGTGGGAATGATTTCTACTGCACAGCTCTTTGTGACTGATAAAACAAAAAAAAAAAAACAAAGCCCAAAGCCACTCTGCTTGCACAAGAAGGCAAAGGCCTCCTATCTGCAGCAGAGTGTGGGATCCTTCCTTTGATCTTGCTCCTAGGAACACAGCAAAAGAATACTAAGATAATCCTATCCACACGCCCCCATGTTTGTCACCAGCTAGGTGAGGCTCTGCATTTTCAGCAGGACTTTGCAGCTGGACGTGGGCTAGGTTGGAGGGAGAAGAACATTGCTGCCTTCCTCCCAGCTGACATTTTGCAGCCAAGTCCTGCAAACAGCCAAGTGCTCGATTCCCTCTCCCTGCAGGCTCTCTCCCCCCATCCATCACCTGGTCTCAGAGCAGAGCCCTGCCTCCAGCTGCCTGCCCAAGCAGCTGCCTGCCGCAAGCTGCCTCTCTGCACTTCCTTCTTTCCAGTGCAGCCTTGAAAGTCTCAATGTCAAGCTTTAGCCAAGGCTGCTCAACCAGATGGGAGTACAACTGGACACAGAATTTTATTCTGCGCTCTTCAAGGTCCTGTCCTTACTACTGGGCTTTGTGTTTGAAACCGAGATGCCAGCTCCACCTCAGCTCCACTGTTACTCAAACCCAGTGAAAGCTGCTGATCAAACCTCCCCTGTACTCCAGCCGAGCTAGGATTTCAGTTCCTCTCTCTCTGAAACACATCCTTCAGCACTGGATCCTTGCCCCACGCACTGACGGAGAGGTCAGACCTTGGCTAAGGTCACTGGCAGCTTCCAACCCACCTGCTGGGCTGTGAGAATGGAAGGGAGCACAAAGACAGGCTTGGGTCTCCAGCCAGCACCCTGCAGTGAGTGCTTGACCCAGACTGCAGGGAGGCCACCATGCACAGAGCAGTCCCACAGCTACACAGTATATTCATGCAGCTTCCTATAGTAAATAATGCAGTGTGAGGAGTTTTGGTTGGTTGGGAGGTGTTTTTTGGTTGGGTTTTGGTTTCTTGGTTTTTTTTTGTTGTTTTGTTTGTTTGTTTGTTCATTTGTTTTGTTTGGTTGATTTTTTTTTTCAAGATACCTTTCCTAGTCTGCTGCCAGCAGTGGAACAAGCTGGATGCCCACCCATGCCTGCCACTCCATAGAATCACAGAATCAGTCAGGGTTGGAAGGCACCACATGGATCAGGCAGCTCCAACCCCCCTGCCATGCCCAGGGACACCCTACCCTAGAGCAGGCTGCCCACAGCCTCTGCCAGCCTGGCCAAAAACACCTCCAGGGATCTGGCCCCAAACACCTCCCTGCAGGGGCAACCCATTCCAGCCTCTCACCACTCTCATGCTCAACAACTTCCTCCTCACCTCCAGCCTCAATCTTCCCACCTCCAGCTTTGCAACATTCCCCCCAGTCCTGATAGGCTCAAAAGTCCCTCCCCAGCTTTTTTGTAGCCCCCTTCAGATCCTGGAAGGCCACCAGAAGGTCCCCTGGGAGCCTCCTCTTCTGCAGCCTGCACAGCCCCAACTCTTTCAGGCTGTGCTCACAGCAGAGCTGCTGCAGCCCTCTCAGCATCCTCGGGGCCCTTCTCTGCACACCTCCAGCATCTCCACATCCCTCTTGTCCCAGGGGCTCCAGCACTGGATGCACTACTCCAGGTGGGCTCCCAGCAGAGCATGTCCCTCCACCATCCATGCCTGCCAGCCCTTCTGTGGTCTGCATGCAGCACACAGCCCAACCACCCCAGCTGTGAGCTCTCACTTCAGCTGTGCAGCAGGAGCTGCACACCGTGTGCCAGGCAGGATTTTGCAGCATTCCAGTTAGCTCTGTAGCTCAGACAGCTTGGAAAGATCTGGGTCAGGTTCAAAGCAAAAGCACTTTAGCAGGCCAAGCACTGCTGGTTTTGTCAGAGAGTGCTTGTGAAAAGCAGGCACAACAGGCAGCCAGAGAAGCTCTCCCTCTGCACTCAGCAGGGCAGAAGCACCTGGCACAGGGCACAGCTCCTTGTCCTGCAGTGTGTCCTCTAGGACAAGAGAGCTACAAAAGACCCGAGAGGGCAGCAGAAGGGCACACAGAACACAAATGCTCTCTCCAGTGCTACCAATACCTGACTGGGTAGCCTGTGGCCTGCTGCTGCACCTCTCTGGGTTTCCTCCTGGTGGGTAAAAATGAGGCTGGTGCACAGGAGCTTTGTCCCAGGTCCTCTGCCCAGGCAGTGATGCACTGCAGTAGCCAAAAAACAGGCCAGGGGAGAGAGAGCAGAGTGTGCTGCAGGGAGCTGAGGTTAGGGCAGGGGAAGGGAGCAATGAGGAGATGTGTACTGGGATCCCAGCACTTGGGAAGGCAAAGGACATGAGAGAGTGCTGCACAACTCCTGTGTGCGTGGGGTAACTCCAAGCTGCAACTCTTCCTGATCCAGCAGGACAAATGAGCTTTTATCCTTTGTTTGTTTGCTTTCCAGCAGACACAGAGGGCAGATCTGCTGGCAGCACTGCAGCTGCCTGCAGTCACTGTGCTGAATGCACTCAGCACCTTCCCCAGTGCAAGGTGAGGACTGCAGTGCTGCACACTCAGCAGTGTGAGCAAGGTGAGAGCTCACCTGCCAGGAGAGGACTGCAGCAGGAACAGGGAGGTCTTCACAACTCAGGTCCATGCTGGCCCCTGGTTCTACACACAGATATCTTCCTAAAAAGGCTTTTAGTACCTAAGGCAGTTCTGAGCAGCCCAAATGACCCCACTTTGCCTTTCCTGTTTGCTTGCCTGCCAGGTTCTCCCAGATACTGAGCAGACCTTGCCCCTGAGACCTCCCTGTGCCCACGCTGCTGCTGCTGCTGACAACAGCAATACTCTCCCCTGTTCCTGAGACATCCAAACATATTTTCCTCCCATGGGGCAGAAGCAAATTCTGAAAAACAGATATTTATATACTCAGCTAAGATGAACACTTTCATCCTCTCGACCCAAGCAGGCTGTAATCTTCCATTCCTACTTTTATCTCCATTGCTACAAGCTTTTGTAGGGACCATCCATAGGCACAGCCCCAAAATGACCAAAGTGGAGAGAGCAGTAGCTGAAGACAGCTCCGTGACCATTGCTGGCTCCTAGCAGCAGGTTACATTTGACTGTGATGAGAAGCTGCTAGCAGAGGAGGAATCTTTCAGAGCATCTTCTGGAGGACTGCTCCTAACAGTTCAGGTTCTGGTGTTCTGGCAGTCAGCCCACACAGTGCACCTGGCTTGGTAAGGCTGGATTAAAGGGTTAGGCAGGACAGACAGGATCAGACTTGGACCTTCGGAGAAGTTCTTCACTAGGAGGCTGGTGGGACCCTGCAATAGGTTGCCCAGGGAGGTTGTGGATGCCTCCTCTCAGGGGGTGTTGAAGGCCAGGTTGGATGAGGCTTTGAGCAGCCAAGCCCAGCTGAGATAGGTCCCTGCCCGTGTTGGGGAGGTTGGTGCAGATGACCTCTGAGGACCCTCCCAACCCAAGCTGTTCTCTATGATTCACTTCACCTCATTTTAGCCACCAGTCCAAAAAAAAAGGCACCCCCCAAACCCTAACCACCCATTCTTTGGTGGAACAGTTGGGGAGACTGAACAAAATTTCCCTAAAGAGCCCTCCCCAGGGCATCTGAAAACAATCTGCTGAGATGCTGAACCATCTGCTTCTCATCTCGCCTGTCTCAGTGTTGTTTGCACTCACTGCCATGGATGTGTGTCAGAAATCTGCCACCAAACAAGTGTCTGAGACACAGCACGAGGGCTGCACTGCCCCTGCCACTGTGCTGCACATCAGCAACTGCAGATGTACAGGAGGGCTGGGGAGGGACTATTTATGGCATCTTGTAGTGACAGGAGCAGGAGGAGGAGGATGGGTTTGAACCGGCAGAGGGGAGACTGAAACTGAATGTGAGAAGGAAGTTGTTTGCAGTGAGGGTGGTGAGACAGGCAGGGACACCTCCCACTAGAACAGGTCACTCAAGGACTCATCCAGCCTGGTCCTGAACACCTCCAGAGAGGTTATGGCACACAAAAGATCCAAGATTCCATTCTGTGCTTCTGTGCTCCACAACCTCCCTGGGGAACCTGTGCCAGTGTCTCACCATCCTCACCCCAAACAACNCCACTCCAAGCTCTCCTGGCAGCCTTCTCCTCTGCAGGCTGCAGAGCCCCAACTCTCTGTGCCTGTGCTCAGAGCAGAGCTGCTGCAGCCCTCTCAGCTGCATCTTGGTGGCCTCCTCTGCACTGGCTCCACCACTTGCATGTGCTGCTTGTGCTGGGGGCTGCAGAGCTGCAGACAGTGCTGCAGGTGGGGTGTGAGGAGAGCAGAGCCAAGGGGCACAATCCCCTCCCTTGCCCTGCTGCCCACAGCTGCTCTTGCTGCAGCCCAGCACACAGTTGCTGTCTGGGCTGCACTCACACTGCAGCCTCATCTTCAGCTTTGCACCACCCCACACCCCCAGCTCCTGTTCCTCAGGGCTGCTCTCCAGCTCATGTTGAGCTTTGCACCACCCCAAACCCCCAGGTCCTGTTCCTCAGGGCTGCTCTCAGCCATTCCCCACCCAGCCTGGAGCTGTGCTTGGGATTGCTCCCAACCAGGGGCAGGACCTTGCCCCTGTCCTGTTGAATGCCCTGAGAAGCTCCATCACAGATAAGGCCAAGGTGTGCCTAAAGCAATGGCTTTGGATGCTTGGGGAACCTGTCCTCACACCCCAGGTAGCAACATCCACTCTCAGGATGGATTTTTGCTTTCTTATCCTCTCACCTCCTGTGCCTCTCTGGGACTGCTGGTCAGAGGTCTGGCAGGAAGAATGTTTGTCTGAGAGGTGCTGCAGAACTGTCAGATCCCAGCGACTCCCCTGCCAGCAGGCATCCATCCTCCCACTGACTGCCTGTGGGAACAGCTCCCAGCCCAGTGCCTCGCTGCTCTTGTCAGCGTTGATAAACCAAGGAAAACAGCCCCTGAAAGGATGAGGCTCCCTGCAGCCTGGGAGCTCTCTCACCACACTGACAGGCAAAGGCAGCAGCAGGCAGAGCAGTGCAGGCTCTGAATTTCCAGTGCTGGCAGCCTGGCAGCTTTGCTGAGCTCTGCAAATGGAGATGGGGGTGGCCAGGAGGAGAGCTGAGAGCAAACCTGCTGTCTTTGCTTCCATCAGAGTGCTCAAATTAAGCTCTTTTCAGCAAGAGCTTCCATTCAGGAGTGATTTCAGCTGAGACAGGCATGTTGGTGCTAAGGGAATAAATGGATTCCTTCTTTTTAATCAGGAGACAAAATAAACTGGCAAAGACATTCTGAGATAACATAAACCCATTTAATTAAACTATAGCATTCCATACAAGCTTGTTGGGACTTTGCTGTTGTTTTGTGCTTGGGATGCTTCCAGACAAAGGTCTGGCAAGTTATAAATAAGCAGATGAAGTTACTGCAAACATTCCTCAGCATTGAATATAGAAACAACAATCTAAAAGGGAACAGGGACAGGACGATCTGGACAGTTGCTGCAAAGGCTGCCAGCTCAGACCTGGAGATGTGGAACTCTAATGCATCCTCTGACCTTGGTTATTGACTGACTGAAGCAAAGCAAAAAGGCCAGAATGGAGTTTTCTTGCAGAAAACAGGTAGGAGCTGATAGCAAGAGCATGTGGAGTGTGACACTGTGCTGGCACGGGCATGGTGCCTGCAGGCAGCAAAGGAGCTGTGGAGCTCTCACCCAGCTGCACTCTGCTGCTGCTGCCACTCAGCCCCAGCCTCACCTGGCTGAGGACTGTGCAGCCAGCCAAGGCTTGCACCTGCTCTGGAGTCAGGCTCACAGATGCCAGGGGCTGGAAGGGACCCAAGGAGCTCATCCAGTCCAAGCCCCCTGCCACAGCAGGACCATCCAAGCTAGCTCAGGGCACACAGCAACACAGCCAGACAGAGGCTGCAAAGGCTCCACACAAGGAGACTCCACAACCTCTCTGGGCAGCCTGTGCCACTGCTCTGGGACCCACACAGCAACAGAAGTTGCCTCTTGTGTTGAGCTGCAACCTCCTGTGCTGCAGCTTCCATCCATTGCTCCTTGGCCTATGGCAGGGAGCAGTGAGCAGAGCCTGTCCCCCCCCTCCTCACCCCCAGCCCTCACACACTTACAAACATTGATCCAATCCCCTCTGAGGCTTCTCTTCTGCACACTAAGCAGCCCCAGGTCCCTCAGCCTCTCCTCCCCAGCCACTGCTGCAGTCCCCTCAGCATCCTCACAGCCCTGCCCTGGACCCTCTCCAGCAGTTCCTGTCCCTCTGACACTGGGGAGCCCCAAACTGAAAGCAGTGCTGAGGATGAGCTCTGAGCAGGGCAGAGCAGAGGCAAAGGAGAACCTCCCTGGATCTGTTAGTCCTTGGCTAACAGGAAGGGATTCTCCTGCCTCCTTCTGTCTTTTCCTGAAGCTCACAGGCTCAGACCTTGGCTAAGGCTGCTGAGAAGTTTCAGCTATTATGATCCACACGAAGAAGGCAGAAGGGAAGCATCATTGTTCCCACTGCAGAGAGAAGGAACAGAAGCCCAGAAGGTGCAGACCATGCAGAAGTACATCTCAGCCCACTGCTGGAACACCTGCCCAGTCTTTGTGCAGAACCTCTGGCTGTTCCTCTCAGCTTTAGGGCCCCATGAGTAAGCTCTGCCCAAACCTGTGCAGTGTGTGAGTGCCTGCCACAGGGCAGAGAAATCAACGATGAGACAGAGCAGGAATTCAGAGGGAAATGCTGGTGCCTGCAGCTGCCACCAGGAGCACAGAGTGGGAGGCTCAGCCCCTGCATTGCCAACTTCCTCATGGTAAGGTGACTGAAGGAGGATCTCCAAACAAGTGCTGTTGAGCACCGAGCCTGAGTGCTTTGGCTCCTTGCAGACTGGGAGTAGCTGTGACTGCTCACTGCAGGATACCTCTACACTGAGCCATGGGGAAGCTCTGCCTGCAGTGCTCTCCTCCCTGCTAAGACAGAGCTGGCTCTTTCCATGGCCCTGCTTCCATGCCCATGCATCAGGTTCACAGAGCTGCCAGGAACTGCCTCACTCCTCTGCTCCCCACCTCACCCTCAGCTAGAATCCACCAGTGGCTTATGAGGTCGAGTAGGAGCAACAGCAGAGGCAGGAGACAGGCTGGTAGGTAGGCACACAAAAAGCCTCAGCTTGTAGATACAATTCCCTTTGGAGAAGCTAAGCTTGTCTGGAGGTTTTCACTGGAGCTGGGGGTCAAGTTTTGAACAGTAGAGAGGAGCACTGCACCCAAAGAACAGCACCACACAGTCCATTTCTCCTCTCCTCAGCATCTCTCACCTCAAAACAGTGCTGCTAAGTGGCCCTAAGGAGGAAAAAACTTCCCCAGATCAACTGCTTGGCTACAGGCTGGGACCAGAGTGGGTGAGAGCAGGCAGGCAGAGAGGGAGCTGGGGGTGCTGGGGGGCAGCTGAAGAGGAGCCAGCAGTGTGCCCAGGTGGGCAAGAAGGCCAAGAGCATGGTGGGCTGGCTGAGGAGCAGTGTGGGCAGCAGGAGCAGGGCAGTGCTTGTGCCCCTGTGCTCAGCACTGCTCAGCACACACCTTGAGTGCTGTGTCCAGCTCTGGTTGCCTCCATTGCAGAGAGATGAAAGTTGAGGTGCTGGAAGGTGTTGAGAGAAGGGCAGCAAGGCTGGGGAGGGGCCTGGAGCACAGCCCCAAGAGGAGAGGCTGAGGGAGCTGGGGGTGTGCAGCCTGCAGAAGAGGAGCCTCAGGGCACAGCTCATTGCTCTCTGCAGCTGTCTGCAGGGAGGTTGTGGCCAGCTGGGCTTGGGCTCTGCTGCCAGGGAGGCAGGGCCAGAAGGAGGGGACAGAGGCTGAAGCTGTGGCAGGGCAGGTTGAGGCTGGATGTGAGGAGGAAGTTNGGATAGGTTGGGCTGGGTGAGCTTGGAGCTCTCTTCCAACCTGCCTGATTCTATTCTATTCTGTTCTATTCTACTCTATTCCATTCTTTTCTAAAGCCTGCACACCATGCATGTGAGAAGTCCAGCAGGATTGTAAGCTCAGGTGAGTCAGGGAACCCCAGAGCCTGCCTGCCTCCCTGTGCACTGGGGGTGATGAAGGCAAATCCCTTTCTGCTTTGGATTGCTTCTCCAGGACCGTCACTGAACCACCTTGCTGAGATTCCCTCTCCTGAGGAAGGAGCATTTGTGCAGGCCACTTGCAGAGTGGACCCCAGCACTGCAGGTGCTCTTCCATGGGGATATGCAGCCGTAGAAAAAGGAGCAGAAACAAAGAGTGTAAGTGCAGGAAAGGTCCTGTCCTTAGCACTCAGAACACAGAGTTGTGTCCTCCTCCAGCTCCACTGACTGGGGCTGGAAGCAAAGGGACCAAGCAGGAGTGAGCAGCAGAAGCAGTGTGCCCTGGGACTTCCAAGGAAGGGCTTGCTCATCACAGGCTGGCTGCGAGGAACAAGCAGCCACTTCATGTCAGCTGCTCCAGATTTTTTTTCCTTACATAATTCTATTGCAAATCCATATTATTAATTTTTTTTTTTAAGGTCTCCTAAGCTTGCAGGAGTTCAACAGCACTCTTAAGGGGATTCTGACTCCCTTATCCCTCCCATGAAAGGATGCACCTCTGAGCAGGAGTAAAGTATTGTGTTTCCCTCCCACCAGCCTGGTTCCTGTCACTGACTGTTTAATTCTAGCCTGTGTTATTTAAGGGATTTAGGAGCTTGGCTTTCTAAACCCTACTTAAATCAAATTGAATTAAAACCCAGTTGTGGATAGCACCTACATTTAAGATGACAGTGCCTCACCCTCCCCAAGGAGCCAACACCCAAGCCATGATTTGCCTTGCCTTCAGCATCTTTGTGGCTCTGTGCTGGACTCTCTCTCGGGCTGAGGGGACCCAGAACTAGACACAGGACTTCAGCACTCTTTTGCAGGGCTCTTTCAGAGGGTTATGACTGCATGAAGGGGTTCAGTCAGCAGAGCAAGGCCAACTGTGCTCCTCCTCCACTGTGTTTGGAATCTGTTTCTCATGGTAGAAGTGTAAGAAGTAGGCAATTCTGTTTTGGAGAAGCCTCACACTTGTGTGGTCAGCTCTGGTTCCACCTCACTGGGCTAACATCTGCCCCCAAGTCACTGTGCAGCTCTTCACTGCCACCTAATATCTGAACAGACAATGGGAGGCATCTCACCCAGAAAGCAAAGCAGGCAACTGTTGAACAGACTCTGCCCCTCCCCTCCTGTTAAGGTCTGAGGTTCTCCTCTTGTGACGCTTTGGGAGTTAATTGCCCCCCAACCCTCCTCAACTCCTCCCACCCTAAATTCACCAGGCACAACTCAGTGGGCTGATATTTAAGGAAGTTTTATTTACAGCTTAGCACAAGTTACAAGCAGATGTGCACTAAACAGATCCAAATGTTTACAGTTATGTACAAGGTAAAAGTAATACAGACAAAATCCCTCCTGAAGCAGTCAGACTGCCCAGGAGGCTCCTGACCCAAATCTCCTCCCCCCTTTCCCTCCCTTCAGAAATAACCACATCAGTCCCCAAGTATCTCACATGATAAACCTGGGGAGAGCTGAGGTGAGGTGGCAAAAGGACAACAAAGAGTTTAGAGGAAAAGGTTAGGCAGAATTAAGGAGTTAAGGCAGATGCAAGCACACAGACCCCAGAGAGAAGTGAGATGTGTGTGAGGAGTGAGAGCCTTGTCCTGTATTTTGGCACTGGCCTCTCCCAGCAGAATTCTGAGTGATGTAGGTCACTGTTATCAGCTTTCTCCTCACAGCTAAGGATTTAATTTCTCTCAGTAAAATACTGCAGTTAGCCTCAACCCAGCACACCTCTGTACCTGCTACCTTTTTTATTTTTGAGCTCCACTTGCAGGCAAACAAGAAATGCCTTTTTAATCCCAGGAATGCTGAAGTGTCTCAAAGGTGAGAGTCTCTCAGCATGGAAGGCCCCATGGGGTGAGGCCAGAACAGGCAAAATCTGTCTCAGAGCTGGGTCAGCCTGGAGGGCACTGCTTGCCAGCTGCTCCTGAGGCTCCTCTCCTCCAGCCTGTCAGCAAGCAAACTCTTTGATATCCTCAGGGAAACCCATCCCTAGAGTGGCCTTCCAGGAGCTGCAGGGGGCTACAGGAGGGACTATGGACAAGGGCTGGTGATGAGAGGATGAGGAGGAGGAATGGGTTTGAACTGGCAGAGGGGAGATTGAAACTGGATGGCAGGAGGAAGTTTTTGGGCAGTGAGGGTGGTGAGACACTGGCACAGGTTGCCCAGGGAGGTTGTGGAGCACAGAAGCACAGAATGGGATCTTGGATCTTTTGTGTGCCACAACCTCCCTGGAGGTGTTCAGGGCCAGGCTGGATGAGTCCTTGAGCGACCTGTTCTAGTGGGAGGTGTCCCTGCCTGTGGCACAGGGGGGCTGGGACTGGCTGAGCTTTGAGCTCCCTTCCAACCTAACCCATTCTGAGATTCTGTGATCCTGGTGCATATTGGCTGTGAGGAGGCTGTGCAAGAGCCCCAGAGAGCTGCCCAGCAGAAGCCACTGGGACCTGTGCATTTCCAACCAAAGCAAAGGTCCCTGAGCAGCTTCCCCCCTCTGAACAGCTGCGCGGCTGGAAAATTCCTGGCCAGCTGTAGCACATGGGATGAGAAGGTCACCAGGGCTCAGCCTTGGCATCTGCTGTTCCTTGGATCAGCAATCACTGCAGTAGCCAGGCCAATTAATAATTGAGAAGCTGTTAACGAGAGCATTGATTAAGTCAGCAAAGTCAGAAATTTATTACCCATAACCTTTTGCCTCTCTTCAATAATGCTTCACCACCTGCTAAGCCAAACGTGGAGCTCCTCTGCTTGTAAGCCCTGACTGTCCTTTAACAAATGGAACTCTCTGTGTCTGGCAGGGAAGTGCTTGGCCATTGGGGTCCTGCCTGAGCACCCCCAGATCCCCTGCAACCTCTGCTGCTTTTTGGAAGCTCCATGAGATTCATTAACCCAGGGACCTGAGAGCATCTTTGTTCTGTCACTTCATTCATGAACACACCAAAGGATGCTCCCTGCACACTCACTGCTCAGGGCTTGCTCCTGCCTTCAGGCTCAGCTCAGCAATCCTTGTTCTGTGTCACTTCATGAGCACACAGGACACCAAAGGATGCTCCCTACACACTCACTGCTCAGGGCTTGCTCCTGCCTTCAGGCTCAGCCCAGCAATCCTACCTGCTTAGGCCCTTTACAATACTTGCACAGCCTCTAGCAGGACTCACCAGGAGCAGATTAAAGCCCTACTCTCTAGGTTCATCTGCTAGCTTCTCCTTTGATGCAAGGTCAGCCTGAGCTGTAATCCAGGAAATCCTTGCTGGATGCTCAGGCTGATGCTCTGTGTGACCTTACTTTGGGCTCATGTTAATGAAATGACTGCACAGGGGAGCTTGCAGCTCTCAGACTGCCTCTGCAGGAGAGTGGTCTGCTGTTGGTTAGCTGCAGGATAAGGCAGAGAGAGATGAAAAGCACAAACATCAAAACAAAGCAATAAAAAACCCCAAAACAAACAAAAAAACCACCCCGCAGACAAGCAACAACTCCACAGCAGTTTTATCAGTGCCTTCAGCTTCTATTTCCTAAGCAAGCTTCCTGAACCAGGCTAGAGGTAGGATTTGAAATGCATAGAGATGGTGAGACTGAGTGCCTCAGCCTGCTCCCCCACAGAGCCCTGGGGTTATGAGCAGGACTCAGCAGGGCTTTGTAGGAAGAGCCCTGAAGAGAGCTGAGCACACAGCCCTGGCTGGGCACTGAGAAGGCTTCCGACCCCCATGCAAACCAGAGAGAGCCCTGTGGGGCTTGCAGCTGCTGGGAGGCCAGCACTGCCTGCTCAGACATGCCCTGCTGCCTGGCACTGCCACAGCCGCTGAGCCCCCGAGCACCTCTGGTGCTGAGCTGTGCCAAGCAGGAACAGCTGCAGCAGGCTGCTGAGGGCCACTTTCCACTGGGATCTGGGTGTCTGCAGGGATACGAACTGCCAGCCTGGCTCCCTGGGAGTCTTCTTTGCTAGCCCAGGGCAGGGGTTCATCAACATTGACAGAAGTGCCCAGACCCTGGGTCCTTGTGCCAAGAAGGATGCTCAGGGGCTGGAGAGTGTCCAGACAGCAAAGCTGGTGAGGAGTGGCTGGGGGAAACTGGGGGTGTTTAGCCTGGAGAGGAGGCTGAGGGGAGACCTCATTGCTCTCTACAGCTCTCTGAGGCCAGGTGGGGGTGGGGTAGAGTTGGTCTATTCTCCCTAGTGTCAGGTGATGGAATGAGATGAGGTGGCCTGAAGCTGTGCCAAGAGAAGGTTAGGTTGGACATGAGGAACAATTTCTTGACTGCAGGAGTGGTCAAGCTATGACACAGGCTACCCAGGGAGGCAGCAGGGTCACTGGCCCTAGAGGTGTTCAAGCCATGGGAGGCCATGGCAATTAGGGACATAGTTTAATGGCCATGGTGGTGATGGGTTGAGCTTGATGATCTTGGAGGCCTTTTCCAACCAAAACAGTTCTAAGATAGCACAGTACTACTCCCCCAAAAGCTTCCAGTTCACCCAAGTGCTTAAGCTTATCAGTGAGCAGAAAGAAGCAGCTAGGCTGAGAGTAGCTCAGCCAACACCCATGAGTGATGTCAGAGCAATAATCAATTGTTTGCCCTAACCAACCGGGGGGCCAGCAGGCCCCCCAGCCTTTGAATCACCTCCACCAGGCACCAGTGTGCACCGGGGCACTCACCTGTGCTGCCAGGAGGAGGATCCTCTGCCCAGATGGGCAAGCTTGGGGCTGCTGCCTGCTGGGGCTGCTTATAAAGGGCAGTGGGCAGGGAGGGCAAAGTGCTGACACCTGGGCTGGGAGGAGACTCCAACAGCTCCCAGCTGCTACGGGTTGGGGCTAATAGAAGGGGGAAATGTAGGGGGGGCAAGGGGAGGTGGTGCTGAAATGGAGATGGAGAGGAAAAGGAGGGAGATGAAAAGTGGAAGATGAGGAAAAAGGAAGGAGATGGAGAGGAAAGGAGGGGGATGGGGGGAAATAGGAGACAGAGAGCTAAGGAGGAAGATGGGCAGAAGTGGCATAAAAAAAAAAGAAGCTCTGCTCTGGCAGGGGGGTTGGACTGAATGATCTTTTAAGGTCCCTTCCAGCCCCTAACATTCTGTGGTTCTGTGATGAGTAGAACCCAGCATCCCCTGCTGAGCCTTCATCCCCAAGCCAGCCATCTCCTCCGAGGCCACTGGCAGGCACAATCTCCCCTTAGTAAATCCCTGCTGGCTACTTTCTGTCACCTTCTGTCCTGCTGGTGTTTGGCAAAGGTTCCCAGCACGGGAACCATCAGCTTCCTGGGGGTGAAGGTGAGGCTGACCAGCCTACAGTTCCATGCATCTTCCTTCTTGTTCTCCCTGAAGAGAGGCATTTGCTTTCCTCCAGTTCTCCTGTGATTGCACAGAGCCACCAGAGCCAGCTGAGAGTGGCCTTGCGATGCCCTTAGCTGCTGCTCAGGGCTGGCGGCCGCATCCCGGCAGCTCCTCTGCCTTCCTCTGTGTCCAGCTGCTTTAAGTCTTCCCTAACCCCATCCTCCTCCACCACGGGTAAGTCTTCCTCGCTCCACACCTTCCCCCTGCCCCCATTTGCAGGGACCTGGAATCCCTGAAGGCACTAAGGTGAGGAAGGCATTGAGTGTCTTGACTGAGCATCACTCCTGCATCATTTCTTACAGCTCCTGCTCAGCACTGGCTTCACAGGCCAGGAGAAAAGGTTATGAATTATTAGAATAGAATAGAAATAGAGTAGAATAGAATAGAATAGAATAGAATAGAATAGAATAGAATAGAAGAGAATAGAATAGAATAGAATAGAATAGAATAGAATAGAATCGAATCGAATCGAATCGAATCGAATCGAATCAGCCAGGTTGGAAGAGAGCTCCAAGCTCACCCAGCCCAACCTATCCCCCAGCCCTAGCCCATGGCACTCAGTGCCCATCCAGGCTGTGCTTGAACCCCTCCAGGGATGGGGACTCCACCACCTCCCCTGCAGCCCATCCCAATGCCAATCTCTCTCTCTGCCAACAACTTCCTCCTCACATCCAGCCTGAGCCTGCCCTGCCACAGCTTCAGCCTCTGTCCCCTCCTTCTGGCCCTGCCTGCCTGGCAGCAGAGCCCAAGCCCAGCTGGCCACAACCTCCCTGCAGGGAGCTGCAGAGAGCAATGAGCTGTGCCCTGAGGCTCCTCTTCTGCAGGCTGCACACCCCCAGCTCCCTCAGCCTCTCCTCTTGGGGCTGTGCTCCAGGCCCCTCCCCAGCTTCATGTGTGCCATGGAGCAGGACTCTGTGCCGCCTGTGCCACTCTGTCTGTGCTAAGCTGTGCCTCACTTTCTGGGTGATGCACTCTAGCAAACAAGCAGCTCCTCCAACCCATGGAAGAGCTCCCAACAGCTCTGTGCTGTATCACTCCCTGGCTGGACATGTCGTTTGGAGCGCTCACCCACTAAGAGCTGAGGGAACTGCTTTTTGCCACCAGGAACCAGCTCAGCCTTACCAGGAACCCCCTGGATTGGCTGTTCTCATTGTGTCCTGGCAAACCCAGCACTTCCACCCGGGATTTCATGGGGGCTGGGAGCTGTAAGGAGGAGAAGGCCTCTCTCTGTGGCACTTGGGGGCCCCTGAGGCTTTTGCTCTGAGCACAGTTCAGTGAGGGTGCTCTCATTTTCTGTGGCTGGTGATAGCTTCCATGGTGACTGTAACCCAGCCAGCTGGAGCAGACAAGGAGCACTTAGAGCATCCCTTGCTGTAGCTCACATGTGGAATGGCGCCAACAGATCTTGGGAAGGCAGTCTTGGGCAGTCACTGCTTTGGAAGGCAGGGGGGGTGAGCTGGTCTGAAATGGGCCACACTTGCATCTATGGCAGGTTCACAGTGCTGTACAGGTCTGTGGAGAGGTGTCTAAGCCTTCCTGCCATTAGATCCAGGCCCAGGCCAAGCACCTTTGACGTCTCTCTTCTAGCACAAAGGGACAGGAAGCAGCTTAAATGTTTAGTAAATTGCTTGCCGCAGAGTTCTTGATCCGAAGCAAGAAGACAAAGCATCAAGATCACACTTTGCTAAGCTAAAGCACTGCCACTCTGGCTTAGCTGTAGCCTGCAGGCTGTCCTTGGCAAGATGGATGAGAATGCAACAGGCTGTTAGACCAACACTGCCTTCTGCAGCTGCCTCAATGTCTGTCCTTCCTCAGGCCCCTCCACCTGCAAACATGGGCCTGGGTGTCCTCCTGGCCTCTGCCTGGAGACAACCCCAAGCCCCCCTGCAAAGCCAAGGTGCAAGGCAGCCATGGGAGCTGGTGCTGCTTTGGAGGATTTGAGTGAGAAACTGGAGTATAGGCTGAGAAAGGCAAACAGCAATGATGCTGCTGCACTCATAGCTCTACTGAAGAAGGAAAAAATGTTTATGTGTTGTAACCCAAAGACAGATCAGTCAGACTGCTTTGGGCCACAGCTGCTGCTCTTGCAAGGCTCTTTTCTCCCTGCCTTTCATAGCTGGATCTGAACACTTTCACTAACTTATTTCCTGCTGCTAACCCTCCCTGGCCCATCTACCTTCACCTATCTGCTGCATGGAACAGGTGGGGAGATAAGATTGGGGAGGGGGGAAGGTGGTAGGGGTGGTTAGAGACCCCTCTTAGGGACCCTGACCTCTGGGAGGGCTGTAGTGTTTCTTCATTACCTTTTCACTGTATGTATTTGTAAATACCTGCTATACATTGTAAATATCTGCTTAGATATTGTGCTGAGCTGTCAATATAAAGCTTCATTCCTTAACTTCCAGCTGACTGAGTCCTAGCCTGGGTTCTTTCAGAGTGTGGGGGGGGACAGGGAACTGCTGAAGCACCACAGAGCTGCAGGGGAAGGACTCAGGTGAGTGAGCTGCTGAGCCCTGTGCACTTGAGGGACAGGGCAGGCTCCCTGGGAGCTGACAGCTCCAGCACCAACACCTCAGATGCTGCCAGCTGAGTGCTCTGGTGCAGTCTTCTGCCTCCAACCTGGAGCCAGTTTGACCTCGCTGCTGTCCACAGGAGACTTGCTGCAGCTTCTTTGCTAAAGGGCTAAAGGTCCCTTGGTGCCTGTGACTGAAACTCTGCATCCAGTGACCCTGCCTGCACAATGCTTACATGAACGTTTTAAGGCTCTTCCAAAAGCTTCAGGGTGCAATACTTTGAAAAGCAGCAGACACTTATGAGGAAGGTGTTGCCTGTGCTAGTTCTTGACCTCTTCTCTCAGGGGCTTTGATTTACAAGGCCAAGTGTAAGGTCCTGCCCCTGGGTGGGAGCAATCCCAAGCACAGCTCCAGGCTGGGTGGGGAATGGCTGAGAGCAGCCCTGAGGAACAGGAGCTGGGGGTGTGGGGTGGTGCAAAGCTGAAGATGAGGCTGCAGTGTGAGTGCAGCCCAGACAGCAACTGTGTGCTGGGCTGCAGCAAGAGCATCTGTGGGCAGCAGGGCAAGGGAGGGGATTGTGCCCCTTGGCTCTGCTCTCCTCACACCCCACCTGCAGCACTGTCTGCAGCTCTGCAGCCCCCAGCACAAGCAGCACATGCAAGTGGTGGAGCCAAGGCAGAGGAGGCCACCAAGATGCAGCTGAGAGGGCTGCAGCAGCTCTGCTCTGAGCACAGGCACAGCGAATTGGGGCTCTGCAGCCTGCAGAGGAGAAGGCTGCCAGGAGAGCTTGGAGTGGCCTTGCAGGATGTGCAGGGGGCTGCAGGAGGGCTGGGGAGGGACTATTGACAAGGGCTGGGGATGAGAGGAGGAGGAGGAAGAGGAGGAGGAGGGATGGGTTTGAATTGGCAGAGGGGAGATTGGAAGTGGATGTGAGGAGGAAGTTGTTTGGGGTGAGGGTGGTGAGACACTGGCACAGGTTGCCCAGGGAGGTTGTGGCTGCTCCCTCCCTGGAGGTGTTGAGGACCAGGCTGGATGTCCTTGAGTGACCTGTTCTGGTGGAGGTGTCCCTGCCTGTGGCACAGGGAGGTTGGCACTGGCTGTGCTGCTGCCTCTGGCTGTCCATCCCGGCCAGCACGATCCGATCTGATCAGACAGCAGTGGAGCCAGCAGGGCTTTCGGCATGGTCTGTTACGGTCAGCCAGCGCTAACCGTGGGCTGTGTGGTACCTGCAGCCTGTGTGAACAGGGTCTGCCTGTTCGAGCAACTTCTGTTTTCTTTCAGGCGCTCCCGGCTGAGGTTAAGGCCGGCACCGAGGCGCTGTGGGTAGCATTCCAGCCCGCCCTGCCGCCGGCCAGCAGGCACTTTGCTCAGCCCGGGCCGGGGGCCGCCGCGCCTGTCCCCTAGGGCGCACGGTAGGGCCCAGGCAGTAACCGCGAGGTACGTGAGAGGGCACACGTACCCGGGGGGGACGGGGCCTGCCCTCCGCGCCTGCCCGCCCCGGACCGCCCGGCGCGGCGGCTGCAGGCTGCGGGCTGCGGGCTG